>PVHY01015045.1:0-13308 GCA_004024945.1 Uropsilus gracilis
GAGGAAGAAGCCAAAGGCAAAATATTTCCTAGGGAAAGAATTCTAGCAAGGACATCAGTGTCTAGGTGATGCAAGCCGAGCAGAGTCTCTAGGTTTGAGAGCTCTGAAGGGGAAGGCCTGCCTCAAGCTTGGGTACAGTGTCACAGAGATATACAAAGCAAACCTGCTGTAGATGGCTGGATGTGTACTTCTACTGGCTCCATTGAGAACAATTGGATAGGAACATTTGACTTTGGTGTTGGGGGGGAGGGGGTTTAGTTATAAAAAGAAAAATAAATAAACTGGAGCCAGCTTTTGTCTTATATAGCATTCATTTCTCAAAATTGATCATTTATCATGAAAGATGAACCTCATTTATATTGCTGCTCTGTGCAAAGTGTTAACTTACTCTACCTGCTTTTCAGGATGTTTTCCTTGCCCTTTTGTTTCAGTTTGTTTTGCAAGTTAACTATGGTGTGCTCAGTTGTGATGGTGTTTGCATCCTGCTTGAACTGGATGTGTGCTGGTGTATGCTATTGCTAACCTTGTGTTATGTCTTTTTCCTTGATCAGCTCCAAATTCCTCAGACTTTACAATAATGTATAAACATCTTTAAAGTGCTAAAAGAGGGGGGAGGACTAACAACCCCAACTTTTATATCAAGAAACATATTATTTAAGAGTGAGAATGAAATAAAGATATTTTACAATCATGTGCTTGCTAACATAACCAAGCCAGCATCATGGATCTGTAGACTGGTGTTTTTCATCAATTATGGGTACATTTTTTATTATGTTTTCACATTTGTTCCCTTTATTCTTCCTTCCCCATCTTGCTCTTCTCTGTTCCTGGGACTCATCTACATATATGTTAAGCCAGTTGAAATTCTTCCACCATCTCTTAGATTTGTTCATCCTTTCACTGTTTGTTTCTCTGCTCTTGTGACTAGATGAGTTCTACTATCTAGTTTAGCCTCTGTGTCTTATATGGCCTCAAATTTAATTGAGCCCATTGAAGGCTGGAAACAGTGGCTCGTGCCTGTAAGCTTCAGCCTATGAAGTGGCTGGGGCTAGGGATCGCGGTTTGAGTCCCGCCTGGGGCCTGTAATGAGACCTAGTTCCAAAAAAATAGCTGGGTGTGGTGGTGTGTGCCTGTAATCCCAGCTACCTGGGAAGCTGAGGCTGGGGGTTGCTTGAGTCTGTGGTACCCCAGGCAACAAGAGCCTGTGGTTCCATGAGCAAAAATAGCGAGACCTAGTCTCAAAAAAAGAAAAAAAATTGAGCCTATTGATTAATTTTCATGTTAGATTGTATACTTTTCTAAAATTTCCAAATTTTTGTTTGCTTTTTATAATCTGCATTTCTCTTCTGAAACTATCTGCATTTCCATTCACTGTGATCTAATATTACTTTTAAATCCTGAGTCTTCATATTTCCTGCTTCCTGGGTGGCTTTTTTTCTCTCACATGATTATGATTCACATTTTCCCGCTTCTTCAGTTTCCTTTATTTTACACTGAACATTATAGATGATAAATTTTAGGTAATTCAGTTTCTGATATAATCCTCAAGGACTTTTTTATTCTGTTGTAACTGGCAATTAAGTTATTGCCTCTTCTCCTGATTCTTGAGGGCTAACTTTATTCTTCATTTACTTTTGTCCTCATTCCTATGACATGACCTTTCTGTATGAGTATCTAGAATATAATGGAAATATCTACACTCAGTCTGGATAAGAACTAAGACGTCGCTAATCCTACCTAACCCCAGATGTCTCAATCCAGGTGCCAGTTTCATAGCAACCATTCACTGGTAGATGACATGTGGTCTTATCTTGGACACAGACCAGCTCACAGCTTAGGACACATGCATACTTCTGGTCTCCCACCACCCCTCCCCCAGTCCATGAAGTTCATTCTTCTCTGTGCCCTTCCCTACAAACGCCATTCTTCATCTTCTCAGCTTGGGAGCTACTTGGCTTCTCCTCACTGTGCAAGAGGCTTCTGTCTGAAAGCTGGAACCTGAAATATTCTCATCTCACAGATCATTGTCTTTTGGTGTATTATCATTACCTTCCCCTCCCCACAAATGAATGAATGAATGAATGAATGAATGAATGAATGAATGAATGAATGGATGAATGAAAATTCCCTCAGATATTCTGTCCAGTGTCATTCTCTTTCGTGTCAGTAGGGCACTTCTATTATTCCTTCATGGATAAAAGCAGAAACACCAACTTATAAAATATTATTAGAATCTATATGAAAATATTTATTGGATATTTTATAAAATACTATAGCAATCAAAAACAAAATCTTCTCACTTAACTTCAAAGGTTTTTTTTATTTGAAAATTATTTCTCTTCAGAGAATTGTCTTTTCAGATCTTTCACCCATTGTAAACATAGATTCTTTTTCCCTTTAGTTGAATATTGAGAATTTCTTTATATGTACTTTACATAAGTCCTGTGATATCTGTACATATTTTCTTCCAGTCTACAGCTTCTTTTCTTTCTCTTAGTTTTGTCTTTCACAGAGCAAAATATTTTCACTTTACTGAAATTCAGTTTATGATTTTTTTTCTTTCATGGATCAAGATTTTGGTGTTATGTAAGTTTGTGGTTTGGCGGGGTTTTTGTTTTTGTTTTTTAATTTGTTTTTTTGCCTAATTCAGAGTCAAAATATTTCTCCTTTTTTGGGAGAAAAAGTTTTTTTTTCACTTTGCATTTTATTGTTAAAAAGAGTTTGTTCGATATGTTAGGTTCTTGTTTCTGCATATGTATGTCAATATTAACTATCACATAAAAATGGTCACAAACTTAGTAGCTAACAACTAATAGTTTGTATTTACTGTTAGTATTTTTGAGTCAAATATCTGGAAGCAGCTTAAAAGTCTAGTTCTGGGTCAATCTAGCTCATGAGGTTGCTGTCATCTTATAGCTACTGTCCCTTCAAGGCCGATAGGGACAGATAGCTTTGGCACATGATGCTAAAAAGTCTGAGAGGATTGCCCCCAGGCTGTGCCACATGTCAGCTACCAAACCTGGGTTATTCAGTACATGAGGCTCTCCATAGACTATGTGTCTTTATCAAACATGGCAGACGGCTTTCACTTAGAGTAAATGATTCCAGTGATAGAGAAAATGAGAAAGCACAACTAAGACAGATAACTATCTTTTTATTTAATCTTCAGTGTGGCAACACATCCTTTCTTCTGTCATTCACTTGCTGAAAGGAAGTCACTAAGTCCAGCTTACACTGAAATGGAGAGGAACTAAGGCTCACTTATTGAAAAGAAAAGTATTAAAGTGTTTAAGGAAGTATTTTTAAAGCCACGACAATGGTCAGTTGTTTCAGCACCAACCAGTGATAAAATTGTCCTTTTTCTATCAAACCATCCTTTCATATGTATCAAAAACTAGTTGCCCAATTAGGTGGGCTTCATTTTTAACCGTCATTCTGTTCCATTGACTAGATAATTTTATACAAAAATAAGGTTAATCAGAATTTTATTTAGATTACCTTACATTTGAATGATTGGAGATTAGAAGTTCTGTTTTACTTTTATATAACCTTACTGAATCTTTGTCCAGCATCCTAGATATCTTATCCCAAAACCCTGCTGTCTTGCCATCATAAGACAACCTCAACGTTTTGCCCACTGGTAGTATGACCACAGGAAACACATGAACTGGAGATTAAGAAGATTTGTATTTATAACAGGGATTATGGAAAGGCAGTATTCTGTCATGATGATCTTTCTTCTCCTCCCAAAAGGACGGGATACCCAGAGCACAGCATCCATTCAACATGGAGCTGAAGGAATTAGACATCTGGCTAGAGTATAAGAATCAGTGCTTGATTTTTCATGCTTTCTTAAAAACAAAGACTAAGGGATGAGAACAGAACCTAAGCCACTAAATTCTGTATCTTAGTGGCTTAGTAACAATGGATTTCTCAAAAAGGACTGTTTCTAAGATTTTTGTTTAGAATACTAAAGAAACACACATGGATTATATCCCATTATATATAATCAGTATAATCTTATAAAAACTACAGTAAAGTCAATAAAACTTATCTTTTTTAAAAATAGTACTTTGCTCTCAGTGAAATAAAGAAAATAAGAGCTGAGAATATACTTGTTAAGTTTGTTATAGAAAGGGCTAATATCTGTATTGTATATATTACTTAGGAAAAAGCATGTTTTTACCAAAGGAAAAAAGGACATGAACTGGCAACATAGAGCTAAAAAACACAAGTGACTAATAAATTCAAGAAAATATAACTTCACTTTTCATCAGATAATGAGCCATTAAAATTATATTTTGTTCACTCAGTTAACAAAGATGAAAATTATATAATAATAACTGAGTGGGTCTAGTTTTACATACTCTCATTATGAAAACAATAATTATTCTAGCTATCCTGGAGATCCATTCTGCAGTCCCACTGTCAGAACAGTAAGAAATGTCCCCTTTAACACACCAAAGGCAATCAGAAACCACCACTATGACTATCAATTTTAGTCTCTCATCCTTCAGTACATGCATTTTTAATATATTTTATAGTCCAAGTTTTATGTGTTTGCGTTTTCTTCTTAAACTGGGCACATACTTTCATTGAAAGAAACAAAACCATAGTATTTTTAGAAAAATGTGAAAGTCTTCCAGTTTTAGTAAGAGCAATATTCCGAAATGTACATAATTTTTTCTTTCAAAATTTAAACCTCTCAAATGAGTCACATGTCTATCTCACTTGTATGTTAGATTATACCTCAGGAGAATGATACCCGTTCCAGCCTCACGTATAAGTACATCATCCATGAAGATTCAGCACCTACAATCAACAACAACAACGTCATTCAGGAAGAAGTAGACACTTTCGAGTGGGCTTTGAAGAGCTGGTCTCAGTGTTCTAAACCCTGTGGCGGAGGTAACAACTGAGCACATTTGTTATATTAAAAAGTAACTCCATAAATACCAGTCTTCCTGCCTCTACCTTAGCTATTATTTCTAATTGAGGAAACAATCAGAAATACCAAATGTAACAACCAAAACATGAATAGAAAATATTTTTATTGAAATATTAGAATTTGCAAAGCATAAGAATCCATTCAGAACAGCAGTAGATCTCCAAATCCTCTTAGCCTTTCCCCTGGGATTCTTTCAGTCTTAGAAAGCTACTGTTAATCACCACACTCTTCCCAGACTCACAAAATATGTCACCTCTGGTTCTTGCCTCCTTATAACCCCGTACCCTCACTTCCACTTTTCATATCTATGCACTTTTTCAATATCTGTTAATAATAAAACAATTATTAGTTTCACTGTGTACTAGGTAATACTTTAAATGCTCTTGTATTAACACATGTGCAGATCACAGTGGCTCTCAGAAATCAATACTGTTAATTATCTCTAGGATACTGGTGGGGAAACTGAGGTACAGATAAGATAATTTTCCCAGGCCTTTAAAATACAAACCTAGGACATCTAGCTTCTGGCCACATAATGCAATGAACTAGTCAGAATTCTCTCCAAGATGCTGAAGACAAGGTGTTGCACAATAGTAATATTGAATTATTAAGAACAAAAAGACACTCATAGTAGAGAATGGCTGAGTAAACCATTTATTTTACAATTTTAAATTCAAGGATATATTTCTAAAATATATTTCTAAATTTCTATTCGTTTTTTTGGGCAGCAACAGAAAATGCCTGTAATTATTTAATTTTTTAATCCTTTAATTTTTTAAAATGATACTTTATTCATTACAAGTTACCCATTTAATTTGGATTCTCCCTTCTGTTTCACCCCAAACATTTGGTAACAGAATATGTCAAGGATACGTATTAATATCTACCATATCTCTTCCTTTGTTGCCAGACTTCTTTCACAATTTTGAAAGGAAAGGTTACTGCAGAAGTCTCTTAACGAGTAGACTAATTTTGATTTTCTCCCCTTCTTTTATTTCCAGGATAGTTTTTCTTGAATGAGTGAATCAATAGCTGAAGAAATGAGTAGAATTAGATTATTTCCTTGATTCAGCTCTTTCCAGTTTCCCAATGTGTTGCCCTGAAGATATGTTCTTTATGCACCATTCTTGTCAAGAGTGAATAACTTGAATTTAGTCACTAGGAGATGGTTAAATAAACCCAAACTGCAGGACGTTTACAAAACAACGGACCTGTACATCACAAATTAGTAATTACAAAAATACATAGAAATTATTTCTGATTATTTACATGACAACTAGATGCAATGCCTTATCCTTGACTGGAAAATCATTGCTATCAAGAACATTATAGGAAATGTTATAATTTTAGCATTGTTAGATAATCATGATATTAATAATTATAGTGTGGTTACATAAGAGAATGTGCATATTATGAGTGGTGAGGAGTGTCAGAATGTCAGCAATTTATTTTCAAATGGTTTGGCAAAATGAATATATCTTGCATGTTGCATGACTATATATTATTAATATTTAACATGTATAAATAGTAATATAGGGTAAGCTAGATACCAGGTATACAAATGTTCATTGTGTTTTCCCTACAATTTTCTTCTAATTTTGAAATTCTTTAAAGTTTGTTTTGATTATATAGTAATTGTTTAGTTTTTTAAATTTATTACAAGTATCAAACTCCCAGTGACCTCCAGACAAAGCCCAAACACTGTCTAATGCTGAAGGACTTTACAATCAGAGGTTTTCCTGTCTCCCACCACCTTCACACTTGATACTTCAACTATTTAGAGACCTGAAGTTTTCAAGAAATTGTTTCATTTGTTTGTAGTTTTATTTTGTTTCATCTTCATTACCCAGTAATATTTGAGCTTCAAGGTTCTGCTTCAGGTAATGTTGATCCCTGAGTGTCCCCACTCTTAGCAGAGTCCAGCCCATCTGTGTACCTTTGGTGCCTTCTACAGAAAGTTATGTTCATAGCTCCATTTCTCACACTAACCTGTATACATTCATTAATAGGTACATTAACAAGTACACATCATTTTTTAATAATTTGCAATGTTTATTAAATGTAGGCTCTTGAAAAGGTAAAACTATTTGTGTAGATCACTTCCAGACTTTCAACATCTAGAATAGTGTCTGGCTTATTTTAAGAGTTCAATAAATATTTGTTAAACCCATGAATGAATGAAGCATCAAATAGATAACAATGGATGAATAATTAAAACCAAAGAAATATATTTCCTTTCCCAGGTTTCCAGTACACTAAATATGGATGCCGTAGGAAAAGTGATAATAAAATGGTTCATCGCAATTTCTGTGAGGCCAA
Organism: Uropsilus gracilis; assembly: GCA_004024945.1. Classification (NCBI taxonomy): domain Eukaryota; kingdom Metazoa; phylum Chordata; class Mammalia; order Eulipotyphla; family Talpidae; genus Uropsilus; species Uropsilus gracilis. Next base: position 7,268 of record PVHY01015045.1, read on the forward strand.
CAAAAAACCAAAACCTATTCGAAGAATATGCAATATTCAAGAGTGTACACATCCACTGTAAGCATTTAACAACTATACCCAGAAGACAAAACTAATTTAAGTGCTTTTGTTCTTTTTAGTTTCATGTTTACTTTTAGTCAAAGTTAATGTATGATCCTGCTTACGTTGATAAAATTTTCTCATGGGAATTACATAAAGCTGTGGTTTCCTACCCATTATCATAGTCCTGAGCCTCAGAAAGACCCTTTCGGTTATTATACTTCTTTTGATATTTGGTGAATACTTGTTTCCATTTCTCTAAGTAAAATGCTTTTTGCCCTACTCTTTGACTTGTGATGGGGGAGATGAAGGGCTAGAAATTCTGAATATTGAATTTCCACTGTGGATTGTGAACATGTCCTCTCATAGCCCTTCCAAGTTCATACCCACTTCTCCTTTGCCCACTATTTCCAATGTCCACATAACCTATCCTTCACTTTAATATTCCGTTTGTATTATTTAATGACATGCATCTTCCTTACCAGTTGAGTCACTTGGCATGCCCTTATATTGCTTATTTTCTTGTAAAACCATGTTTCTTTTGGAGTTAACAGATGTCCTGGTTTTTATATGTTGTTTTGTACTATTTTTCAGTAATTGGTCCCAAACTCATTTATGGGTATTAGTTGTCTCAAAATACTAAATATGTAACTCCCTGTTTTCATTATAGTCTCTTTCTCTCCTTACTCTTAACTCTGCTGTTCACAGGTAACAGCCTGGTTTGCCTCATATAGGGGCTAAACTTTGAGTTCTGCTGGCTTAAAGGAATTACCTACAGGGAGGAAAGGTCAGGAGGTCTTGTTGCTTCCAAAAATCTTTGGTCTGTGTACTCAAACCCACCCTTTCACCTGAAGCCGCTAATCCCTGTGCATTTTCTGAGGTTCTTCAACCAAGTCAGTTTGCTTATCCTGCTTAGACTTCATCTGTTTTGAATCTGCTGAATTATTCATCATGTATTTCACTATTTTCTAGCTTCCAAACTTTTTGTGGTGATTTCTTTTCCATTTTTTTCTTTTTTCTTTGGTGAGTTTATGCCAGTTTTTAAAGCTTTTATTATCTATCACCTTTGGGATTTCAGGAAGAAACCAGAACTGCCTGTGACAGTAATTTTTATCACCATATTAAAGGCATTAGTGGGGTCTTCAAAATTGAGTAAAATTTCTTAGTTGCTGCAATACCTTCTACTGCCAGTTTTGACAATTTGACAAACTAGAGAAATCAAACTAACTCCTACCAATGTTTTAACAGAATTATATTTTGGTATCCTATAGATAAAACAAGGAAAAATTACAAAGAAAAATAATTTTAGAAAGAACAAATAGTATGCTCAGTTACATTCTGACAAATTGACTCACCAGATGAAGCAATGGTGACAGTCCTTCTGGCTGTTAGCCACACACTGGAGAATGGTGCTATCCACAGCTGATTTGATACATGCTTAGGGTGCTGACAGTGGCACTAAGACTTGGGAATATCCCTTGGAAAAGAAATATTTTTCTTTTTTAATTTCAGGTGCCTCTATTTTTTATTGTTAACTAATTTATTTTCTTACATTATTGTTCATTTTTATACATTTGGTTTTTCTCCTCAAGTGTAATAGTCCCTGTAGTTCTTCCACCACCATAGCACCCATGATCATCACTATAGTCCTTTGTGCCCTTGAGAAGGAAATCTTTTTTAAAATATCCCCTTGGAAATATTTCTGTCAGGTACATTCAGAGAAGTGGATTCTGCTGAGTCCAGGAGTCGTACCATCTTTCCCTTTTTGTCAGTCATACCATCTTTCCCTACTAGTCAAAGCCAATAAGAACAAAATTTTCTATACACAACAGATAGGTCAAGATAGCAATGACCATAGAAGTGAAACTAATTAAAAGAGCAAGTAAACTGATATTAAGAGATCTAGTAAATCATGATTTCATAAAAATGCACCAACAGTCAAATTAGTTTGTCTTAGCAAGCATCAGATGAATCCCTTTTTCTGATTTTCTTTTGGGTGCTTAACACCATTAGTCAAAATGATTGAGTTGTTATTTTTGAAAAGAACCATCATGCCTGAACCTAACCAGGCAACCTTAAGATGAGTTTTAGCAACTTTCTGTCCATCACCCTTTTAGGAAAGACATGGTTTCAGAGTTACTGGGAAGCAGAAAAATACGAGGGCATTAAAAATCAAAGCATCAGGTCTATTAGTGTTGAAAGTTCTAGGACTTTTTATTCATTGACATGTGCATCTTTCTGAAACTGCTTCCAGAAAGCAGTGCACCTCCTGGGTTGTACATCACTCAGGCAGCAGCAAAGGCTAGACTTGCCGTGCAGGAGGTGCACTATACACCCAGTGACCATGCTCATTTTCAACCCCAAAACCTACAGCTGGGTCGCAGAAGAGTGGGAGCACTGCACCAAAACCTGCGGAAACTCGGGATATCAGCTTCGTACTGTCCGCTGCCTGCAACCCCTCCATGATGGGACCAACCGCTCCGTGCACAGCAAGTATTGTGTGGGGGAACGTCCTGAGAGCCGCCGGCCTTGTAACCGAGTGTCCTGTCCGGCACAGTGGAAAACAGGACCATGGAATGAGGTGGGTGTTGAATTCTGTTACATAAGTGCTATGTGCATATTTGTGTGAATATGTGCTGCATATATTCACTTGGCTTAAAACTCAGGGAGGCCTTATGTCAATAGATGAATCATCACATATTTTGTGCCGAGGTATTAGCAAAAACTCGTATTTTAAAACAATATTGCTGATCTTACAATGCAATGTTATTTCCATTTTAAAGAATTGAAAATTAATTCAATCTATAAGACAGTATTTGCTTGTAATATCAGTTGATAGGCCCCATATTTGGGTATTTTATGCCTTAGAAGGGCCTAAATGTCACTGATCTTCCGAGACCTTTGGTTACTTCACTATTTCTACCGTTTGTTCTGCCCTAACTTGTTTTATTCTGTCATTTTTTTCATTTCAGTCTTTGACTCAGTTTGTGGAAACTTCTCAATGTTCTATAGACCATGCTGGTTTGACCATCCTGCCTTTTGATCAGTCTGCCCTTTCCCTTCCACCTATTACTGTCTCCCCTTCATCTGCTAAGGCTCATCACTAAGGTTCAGTAACCCCTTCTAGGAGTATATTTCTATTTCCTCATCTTCCATATTCCAAAGACAGGCAGGCTTCCCTCATGACAGAGAATTATAACTCGTGTCTTTGCATTTGTACTGACTTCTGATCCATACATTTTTCACCAAGTCAGTTTCTGTTCAAATGATGTTAGTTTGATGACTGGCTGCTCAGTGTTTTATTGTCTATGTTAATGCCATACCTCTGGTATTTCTTACTACTCAAAATGAGGAATCATGGGATCATGGGAAAACAGCTTTCAGGAAGGAAAGTTTCAAAAAGTTTGGAAAATTAAGGAGGAAATGGAGAGTATACCTGGGAAGAAAGGAACATGGAAGTAAGGGTCACCTGCATAGGACCTTACGATAGGAGGTGTCCTATTCTCGTATGTAAGCCAACAGCAGAGATAGTTCTGGACTTTGTTTGAAAGCAGTTACCTCCTTCATTAGAGAAGTGAATATGAGCATAGAGCCATAATAATTCCAAAGACTTTGAAGTAGACAACTTAGCATGTTGGTAAATTCTGCCATCTATAAGGATGGCCAAAGAATGGAAAGCCCAATGCCATGATTGACTCCCTGCAAAGATACCACTACTGTTTTTAGAAACTATATATGTGTTAATATTATAATAATAATGACTTCATTATATTCAAAGCCTACTATGTGCCAGACATAACTGCTTTACATACAGTGTCTCTTTACTACCTTCAGTCCTACAATACTACCTACAATACTACAACTTTTGCTACCTTCAGTCCTACAATACTCTTAGGAGACAAGTATTTTTATCCCAGCTTTCAGAGCCTCTGTCCAAGCTAATAAACAATGGAGTCAGAATAAAACCTTGATTTATATGTTTTCAAACCACTGTGACACATCATGTCCACAGAGAAAGAATTTCAGAACTGTGTGTGTGCATGCTTGGATATATATATACATGCGTGCTACAAGCCTGGGGAAAGAAAGACAACCTCAGTGGAATAGAGGTCTCTAATTGCAGCCTTTGTTTCTGTAGTGTTCAGTAACCTGTGGCGAAGGGACGGAAGTGAGGCAGGTCCTGTGCAGGGCTGGAGACCTCTGTGAAGGTGAAAAGCCAGAGTCAGTGAGAGCCTGTCAACTGCCTCCCTGTCATGGTAAGTGTCACCTAGTAATTTGCCCTAATGTTTATATCTCAGAAACAGCTATTTCTTTCATGATGATCTCTGGAGTTTCTGTATGGTTATTGTAGTAGTAGGATTCTCAGCATTTTGCAGGAGAAACTCCCTCTAGACTGAAAATTTAAGAATAAGAATAATTAAAATCTTACCATTAAATTGTATTCCCTATGTAGGATTGTCTGTTAACTCACTCAACTGCACCGGCTCTACCCTCCCTTGCAATGCACCGTTAGCTGAACCCAGCTGCATTCCCAGCAACTTGGAAAGTTGATTATGTTACATCTCTAATACAATTCTCCATGTCCCTCGGGGGTTGATTGTGGCATCAGAAACAATCCTGCTGATTGCTGAAGAGAACAATCTGCTGGGAAGGCTAGACACCCTGATGCTGTCATCTGGATTGTCTGCCTCCTGGTGGAGCAGTGGAAGGCAGCGGGGGAGAAGGAGAATGAACACGTCTCTAAAACTGGTTATGCAGATTTCACTCTCAGGGTCAAGGATTCGAACCCCATATTGGGCACCAGAATGTAAAGAGCCAGCTGCAGGGTGCGAGAAAGTACAATGAGAGTACTACTTGACTGTAGTGGCTGAGGACTGCCTCGAAGTATGAACCAGAAGGTGCTTTAGTCATTAGGGCAGGGACTTTTTAAAAGGTACAAAGCACAATTTATGACTAATTCTACTGAGGAGACAAATGGCACGGGTACAATAAAATTGGTTGAAATATTAGTGCCTGTGAGGTAATTGGGGGCAGCGGGTTCACTCACAAATGGGCTGCTCTCTCTTCAGGAATGTTTAAGGTAAACATCGGAAGAAAGGAGGCACTGCTCTGCCCCCTGGAGGTCAGTCATGCCATTTCATCTTCGGTGTTCTGAAGACTGATAAGAAAGGAATGACGTTTCCTTCATTCCCCGCACGAGACCTGATGGGTCTCAGCTCACAGCCTCTGACATTTCACAATGCTGGAAACAGAGATGGGAGTTAAAATGGTTAACCCAAATCCAAAGTGAAAAAAATTCCACCAAGGGCAAGGAGAAATTCCACCTGAAAACAATATAAAAGGCCTCCTCTGTCCTTTTAAAAACAGCCTTTGCCTGCTTGTATCTATGTGTGTCTCTATAAGTCCATGAGTGCCATTTGAGTTTGCTGAATTCGTTCTCAGAGGGTACCAAGAGCCCCCACTTGTCCCCACATCATCTTTACCTACCATATGAAAGGCTTTGGTGGAATAGTGACATGGTACTTCCTTCTCCTCAAGAGAATTGGCATGTTTCATCAACTGTCTGTTTTTTGTCCGGAAATTTAAAGTTTTAATAGAAACCTTGCAAGTCATTTCTTTATAAATTTTCATTTGAAATTTGGTGGCATGAACAAGTATAACCATGAGGGGGAGACAAAGGAATTTATATTTAATCAAATTTGTGTTGGAACGTATATTTGAAAGTTCAAAAGAACATGCTTTCTGCAGTTAAAAATTGTAAAGGTCACTGTTACCATAAGGCTTTATTCTCAAGAAGGTACTACTGTTGGGAGGCCAAACAGTGAATCAGCTTTATCAATTTTAATGCTTGGGAGAGCTATGTATTTCTGGGAATGTGCCCAATTGTATACAACAGTTTGCTTGGTTCTGTCCTGTAAGCCAAAGCAAATATTTTTATTATAAAATGAAGGGGCTAATGAGATGACACAATTGTTTTAGTGATTCTAAATAATCACTAAAGT
>PVHY01015045.1:13408-36996 GCA_004024945.1 Uropsilus gracilis
GTAATTCCAGCTACCTGGGAAGCTGAGGCCGGGGATTGCTTGAGTCTGTGGTATCCCGGGCAATGAGAGCCTGCGGTTCCACGGGCAAAAATAGCAAGACCAAGTTTCAAAAAAAAAAAAAAAAAAAAAGTGTTCAGAATGTTTCATACGTACTCTTCCTCCATTATCCATTAGCATCTAAGGCCAGCAACTGTGATGCTGTGCCCTTTCCATGATTGTACACACCTGGCCAAATGAGTGTGTTAATGTGTGGGTGGGCACACCTGGGTCTGGAAGATGAAGGGGCAGTATCACCCTGGAGGCAGAAGAACATGAAGAGCACTGAGAACAGAGAACGTCAAAGAGAGCACCAGAAAAAACTCAAGGGAGAACATGAGGAAGAATTTGGAGGAGAGAGAATCAAGTCACTCTTTCTTTGCTGCCTATTTTCCCCATGTTCATTATTTAAAATTCTATAAAGACAATGCCAAGGGCGCCGATATTCTTTACTGTTAGAACTGATGTTGACCCTACCCAGATTGGGGTGGTTGTCAAACAGTCTCCAACAGCAATTATACACACACACACACACACACACACACACACACACACACACACACATATATATTTGAGACTAGGTCTCGCTATTTTTGCCTTTGGAACCTCAGGCTCATGTTGCCCAGGGTACCACAGACTCAAGCAATCCCCAGCCTAAACTTTCTAGGTAGCTGGGATTATAGGCATGTACCACCACGCCTAGCTATTTTTTTGGAACTAGGTCTCACTACATTGCCCTGGGCAGGACTCGAACTGCGATCCTGGTCCCCGCCACGGCTTCCTAGGTTGCCCGTTACAGGTACGGTACAATTATGAATGTGAAGTGAATGCAAGTCATTCTACAATTTGGAGAGTGAATATGATATTATTATTACAAGAAAGATGGTATTGGCTTTGCTAATTGATCCTGGTCTTTTTCCCTCCAAACATTAAAAGATAAAAGATTTAGTATCTTTGGCAAGTAATAGAGCAGGTTTCTTGGCTAATAATACACTACAGTACCATCTAATATTATACTGTAGTTTTGACTGATACATCAGTGTCACAATTTATAAATTCTTTGCCCTTTTTAGTTGGATATGGAACCCATACTTGTGGCACTGTGTATATGAACTCTGCATAATATAAGCCTGAGTAGGACTGAAAATAAGTACTAAACTCAACATTCTCATGAGCTCAATGTTTTGAATTTTAAAAATTTGATTTTTTGTAAGCTGTAATCAATAAAAATTTGAAATAATAGAAATAATGTACACCTACACATAGATCAAATATTTTATGTTTTATGTTAGATGTACCAGGTGTCTTAGGAATACTACCTGAGTAGAATTTAAACATAAATTGTTACCAATTCAATAAAATTAAATTTAGGAAGCATGTATTGTCCTTAAGAAAGCTGGCTCACTATACAAAATTTATTTTTTTCAAATAGCAAATAACTTGAAAACATTTCACTAATGAGCATTAAGCTGTTGTGTTCACTCTAGAGGCTATTCTAACCAAAATGGTAGCTTGATTTTTCTTTAGGCTGTATGTTTTTAAGGTTTAATTTGTTGCAACTGGTCTTTACTATTTATTTTGATTTTAAATTTAAATTTAATATATGGCCTGTCCTATTAGCAAGTCAGAATACCAGAAAATAGAAAAGCAAGTACCTCTCTAGATACTGAAATTGTTCATGCTAAATGGATTATATTTTCTTATTCCAAAATCAGATGCATGTTAATATTAGGAAGAAAAGATACTCTTGATTTGAAGACTCACAATGGAATTATTCAATGGTGGCCAATCCCAATACTTTGCAAGAGAAATTGCTATTCCAAAAATTCATCCTCACATTCTTTCTAAATACAGTGGCTCATGTGAATACTCCCTCAATCTCCAATTTCACTTGTCTTTATATTCATAAACAATTACTGCTAATTTCTCCCCCTCTTATTTTATGTTTAAGTGTATGTTTTATTTTGTTTTCTGTTAATTTTTGCAGATGAGCCATGTTTGGGAGACAAGTCAATATTCTGTCAAATGGAGGTGCTGGCACGCTACTGCTCCATACCAGGTTATAACAAACTATGCTGCGAGTCTTGTAACAAGCGCAGTAGCACTCTGCCACCATCACCATACCTTCCAGAAGCTGCTGAAACTCATGATGATGCTATCTTTAACCCCAGTGACCTCCCTGGATCTCTCATGATGCCTACATCTTTGGTTCCATACCATTCAGAGACCCCTGCTGACAAGAAGAAATCCTTGAGTAGGCTCTCCCCAGTGGGAGGTTCAAGTGCATATGCTGCTTTTAGGCCAGGTAGTAAACCTGATGGTGCTAACATACCCCAGAGGGGAGCTCAGCAAACAGGAAACAAGACTCCGAGACTGGTCTCCCCACCTGCCAAGAGCGACCACCTCAATTCATCTTCCCAAATGGCAGCTGCTCCTTTCCTGGCAGTCAGTGATTCCATAGGTGTTCCTTCTCAGGCAAGAACATCAAGGAAAAATGAAAAAATTGTTGACAAGAGGCGTCCAGTAAGATCATTTACCTTGGAAAGATGAAAAAATGAACCTGAAAACCTAAATCGAACAGGAGAATCTGGACAAGCTCCCTCTCCCCATGGTGCATAGCCTGATTAAAGTAGAATTCTCTGTAGATAGTCAACTCATTCTATCTCTAAGTGAAAGAACAAAAAGTGCTGGTTCACTTTCTAATTGCTTTCATCCTTTTATTCTACATTGACTCATTTCCCAGAATTTATTGGAAGAAAGCACCAAAGATTATTATTAATAGAAAGAAAGTAACTCTCTAAAGCAGAAAAGGGACTGGAACTAGTTGTGCATATCAGCTGATTTTTTGTTTTTAAAAAGTTACAGGAAAAATACAAAAGAGATGCCAATGGTTTACACTTTAACAAAAGGTTTTGAAAGTAGAGCAAAAAAATCTTAGACTTGCATTCCTATTTATCTATATTAGAAACATTGTATGAGCAAATTTGCAGCTATTATGTAAATACTGTATATTGCAAAAATCAGTATTATTTTAAGAGATGTGTTCTCAAATGATTGTTTACTATAGTACATTTCTGGATGTTCTAGGTGCCTGTCATTGACTTTTGCCTTATTTGACATTCAATGGGTTGATTTTCAAAGCAGAAATTTACAAAGAGTAATTAGAATTGCAGCTACTGTTAATGCAAAGATTTTGTTGTGTGGTTTGCTTAACCAACAATATGACAGCTATACACATAAGCTGTAGATATGTAGATTTCAGTGTACTATTTATCTTCCATTCTTCAAATAAAATAGAATAGGATTGGTGTCTTAGTATACTTTTGATCATAGTGAACAGAGACCAATAAACAAGCCTGTGCAAGACAAAACTAACACTTTTTCAACAGGACCTCAGTAGGCACTATTGACGTGCTATGTGTTCTATGATTTTATTTTCTCATTGTTGGCATATACAAAAGATATACTCAATGTACTGTAATAATATCAAAGGAAAAGTATCATTTGTATGTTTTTTTGGTAGCTGGAATAAGCATCTAAAAGCAGAATTGCTACTCAAGGATTCATAAGGCTTTGGAAGCAGGTTCAAGAAAGCATTTATCAATGGTTTTGGAAGCAGGTTCAAGAAAGCATTTATCAATGGTTGCGATATTTATTTTCTGCATGGTTCATATTCAAATGTTCACCACCACAATGCATCTGACTGCAATAATGTGCTAGTAATTTATGTCAGTGGTCACCTTGCTCACAGTGAAGCCAGAAATGCTCTCTCCAGGGAGAAGGTGTAAAGTACTTGTATATAGAATTCAGAACTGAAGATATTTATTAAATGTTGATTTTTTTCTTGATAGTATTTTTATGTACTAAATATTTACGCTAATATCAATGACATATTTTGGTAAACTAGAGAGACCTAATAGAGATGCATGCCTTGTTCTGTGTGTAGAAGAGAAATATAAGCAAAATAAGACAGCCAAACTAAAGAGCTAAAATTGAACAAATTTGATGTTGTGCATTTTTAGAATAGTTGGTAAAAAGTTGATGCTAGGTTCCCTTTCTATGAAACATAAAATAGCATGGGAAAAGAGAGCTAGCTGTTTAATGATAGAATGACAGAAACGTTAAAAAAATATGTAAAATAGTTAAGTACTTCATGAATTACACTTAAAAAGAAAGATGCATTACCCCATAGTGTTTTGACTTCAGTTTCTAAATTGTCCAAAAATGTATTTTGGAAAATAAAATGCAGACATGATAACCTCTCAAAGCACAGAACGTGCAAAGACTGCTGCATTTTAATCATGGTAAACTAACAGCTTCACCTATTGACTCTATACCTCTAAAGAATAGGTGCTACTTTATGCAAGACTTTTGAAAGTCAAATGAATTAGGTGAATTCCAGATCATTAACCAATCCCTGAGTTTCAAATAGAATTTTCCCCAGGATGAAACTCTCTCTAGTTTGCTTGCATGTGCATATGTCTGTAACATCGGGGAAATATGGAGAAACTGGTCACACACATCCACCTCCCATAAAGATGTACATATTTGTTTTACTCCTGATCTTTGGGCTTCCTTTGCTACTAAGCTAAAAATTCCTTTTTATCAAAGTGTACACTACTGATGCTGTTTGTTGTATTGGGAGCACATAGCAATAAAAATGTTAAAATATAGATCTGACTCAATCTAGATTTTATCATTACATTCATCATGAACTAATTGATATGTGTCCTTTCCTCCTACAAAGTGAAATGGCAGCAGATTCGTTTGCCACATGGACTTTCTCTAAAGAGGCTCAAATAAAGTGACAGTATCTCCTAGTCTCACACTGGTATATAATAATGTTTTTTTAAATACAATTTTAAAAAAAAACAAAATAAGGTTTTGGTGTAGAGGTGGCTTTTTGCATAAGTTTATCCCACAGATCTATGAAAAGGCAGAGAAAGAAGATAATACTAATACAAATTAGAAGGAAAAGGGTTTCTGTTTTAAAAATACATAATCCCAGAGTGTTTTTTACAGAAAAACTGCTCATGAGTTTTGAACCCTGGTTGGTAGGACTCAGGTATGTGGGGAGAAGGAACATCACAGTGGAGGTCTTTCATGGTATATTGAGTGAGATGGGCAGAAACATTGGGGTGAGATCAGACACGGGGGTGGGGTTGAAAAAATTCACCAGAAACAGAGTGGAGGGCAAAAAGACAGGTTTATTGAAATATACTGCTAAGAGAAACAGTGGGCAAGACGTGAGAAGTCTGTAGACAAAAGGAGGATGAGGCTCATTTATAGTGTTTTCACAGGCTTTCTAACTTGGGGCACCAGTTTGCACAGTTATCTCTTGGAGTGTCTGCTCTGGGATCTGGCTTTTCACATGGAACATGTCCTGGCCTCTCTTTCTGCTGCTTGGAGCCAAGGTGGTTTTTCTAGTGGTCTGTCTTAATGGTCTTGTCCTCAAGGCCACCTGTATGGGTTCCCTTATTTATTCTAGCCTTTCAAACCTGCCTGCCGGGCAAGAACTAGTTTTTAACCTTATGGAATGGTAGCCCTGACAATGATGCAGTAGGACTGTAATTACCACTTTGCACTGCAGAAAGGCAAATGTTTTCAGGTTTGACTCCACATACCACTTCACACTTGGATGATCTTGGTGATGCCATATATTTCAGTTTCCTCATTATAAATGGGAAGCAGAACTATAGTCACATACCATGACACAAGTGTTCTGAGAGATGAGATAAGTAAAACTGTTAGGATAGGACATAACAAATTATAGTTCACAATAAATAGTAAATATCACCATTATCCGTATATTGCCCCAGCCTCCTCCACCTCCTGCTATAACTAATCTCAGCTTTCCATTAGGCTCCATAACTAGTATCAACCTTGTTTCATCGATGATAAAGAATACCATTTCAGGGAATCTAAACATAAGTCACTTAGTTTTTAAAACTGGTAAGGAAAAGCTCCTTAAAAATTAACTTCATGCATTAATTTCAAAGAATTTTGAAATTATGTATATTCTGATTATGTCTACTCTCCCTTTTCAAATAGTAAATAGACAAATTGAGGCACAAGTGTTGATTTTACATTTGTACAAAGATGATCAATTAGCAAGTAAAATGTTTCTCATATGTTTACACTAATAAACTTCTATCCAAGCTTATGTTTTCTTTATGAAGTTGTTTAAATAAAAGTTATAAAAGAAAAAGTGAATTAAAAAGTGAAGAAAGCATAAATAACACAAAAAGGACATCATTGTTTTAAAAGTACTAAATGAAATAAAAGTTTAAAAACTAAAACATTAAATTGCTCATAATTTAAAACCACCCTGAACACACATAACAAACATAAAAATATTTGTTAATTAATATAAATATTATAATCATGTAATATATGTTATGGATATTAAATACATTGTAAATATGTCATAATTACAATATAATGTATTAATGATGACATGTCAATATTTTAAAACATTTATTTTTAATCTCAGACATATTATACCCATTGATTCCCTTATAACTAGAAATGAGCTTTTAAAATGTAAGTTTTAAAATATTGTGTACCAAACAAAAAAAGTATAATCTATTAACATGAATTAATAATCAAAAACTTAAGAAGATGCTATGCATTTTTAAAAATCATCAACACTTACTAGGAATTTGAATTATCCCCTAAATTTCTCCCATTCTGATAAATAATGGCTGTTTAAAGTGTTGCTCATCTACTTTGTAGTAAAACCAATATTACTGCATTAAGATTCCCGATTGGAAAGGCTGCTCTTTTTCAGTCAGTTCATAGTTTCAAATAAATTGTTGATTTGACCATTTAGCTTTCAACCATGTGATTATTAATTCACCACAGTTCAGTCATGTTTTCTTTTTCATTACCAAAAATTCAATATCCTGATGTATTGGAATTAAACACAGCTGTGTCCTACTGTTATGTTAGCAGTCACCATTTGTAGATCTGGTGTGCAGGATGGTCAATGAATAATACCCCCACACCAAGTGTAGTGCGAGCAAAGTAGAAATTTAAGGCCAGAAACTCCAGTCAGTGGGCAGGGACCCTGAAAGAGGTAACCTCTTAACATCCCATGAGCTGCAACTTAAATACCCATACCTGAGTTCTTGCCATTTTTGCTTCATGTCCCCCATCCTCATGCCTTTCTTAAATATTCCTCCTTTCAGCTTCCTGATTGCTTTTCTGTTTTGCATGCGAATCAGTGTTGTGGAACCTGTGAACATCCTTTCCTTCCACACTCCCCACCCCAACAGCTTTTCTATTTTCAGAATCTGCCCATTTCCCTTTCATTTACTCTTATACATGTGTTAATATCTGACCCTGTAAGATCACTCCAGAAGCTAATACTGAAATGAAATAACAAACCTCTTCTACAATTTACTACTGAATAAATAAGTAATGTTAAAATTGCAGACATAACTACACAAAAGAACAATCATTTTCCAGCTGTTGGAGTCTTATATGAAGATATTCACACTAGCGGTGCTGAAATCACGTCAAAAGGGGCAAAAGTCCCCAACCAACAAGCCACAGGAAAAAAAGTAGCACCTTTTAAAATATGGCTTCTGTCAAAAACTTTCTTACCAGGTCCACATAACTCACACGCACAGCGGTAGCCAAAGTCAAAATCAATTTAAACAACAGGGTTCTATTAACAAGGGAAATTAACAAGGAAAACAAAAAGGTCTTAATGTCACAAGTGGCCAGTTATTTCAGCCCAAGTACCATTTAATCTGAAAGTCCCAAAACATATGTCCAAGATGTTGCCCCTCCAAAACTGCAGGCACCCTGTATGGTTCAGTCCTCCAGTATCTTCCCTTGGCTTCTTAACTTCCAGAATTCCGAGTTGCTACACTTCTACAAGGCTCTTCAAACTTTTCCAACAGATGCTGATGCAAACTCAGCTTTCCAAATATGCCACCTTGCTGCAACTGCACATGCTTCCTTTAGCAGGTCCACCTTTAGCCACATACAGTCACATTCACCAGGCCTGCCATCAGCAGGCCCTGGTCAGCCCTGGCCTGCCATTCTGGCATCTGACTCCACACCGGCTATGTCTCTGCTGGCCACTCTCCCACCATGGCTCCTTGCTGTCACCAGTTCTCTTTTCCAGGGGACTTTGCCCAGCCAGGCCACATGGACCTGTTCTGTCAGTCACCATTCTTGTCTCTTCTCTTTTTTTCTCTCCCCTCGCTCCTCCATTTTTATCCCCACATTTTCCCCTTTCCATTTTCTCTCATGCGTCTTTCTCTAAGACTCCACCACCAGGGCATTTTGGCACCCATACAGTTTTCAACCGCGTCACTACCCTGTATCAGTTCAAGAGTGAAAACACACTTTTCCATTGTAGAGGATTGAGGGAAGCAGATCTGTCTGCTCACTGTTCTCATGATGGAGACAATCACTCTAAACTTTAAAAAGAGTCACAGTGCCCCATTAAGAATGTGGCCACACACACACACGCACACACACACACACAAAGAGTGTGCCCATGAAGTCACACTGGTGCTATAGCAACCTACTTGTACTTTGAATTATTTATTGTACCTAAAAACTATTTAATGTACCTAAAACTCAGGTGTTTTGATCTATAAAGTGAGGGTGATGATAACACAGACTTCACAAGACTGACAGGAATTGCATTTTCAGTAAAATTTTGCAATAATTTTGTCCAGTCCTTTTTTAAGATATTTATCTTTGTGGACTAACCAAGAGATCTCGAAAAATCAATATGAATTTCTAAAATCAAGGTCATAATTTCCACAAAATTCTGTTTATCCAAACATGTGTAAAATGCTCAAAAGGATGCAGAGCACAGGGACAGAAGGAAAGAGTTGTAGAAATTGCATATAAGGTAACAGGGCCCTTTCACCCTGGGCACGCCCTGGCGGTCACTCCAAAGATCAAGGGCTACTGACATCTTGCATTACAAGATACTATCTATGATTTGATTCCACTAAGTCATCTTCAATAGTTGTTTCACTTTCTCTAGGACCCAGGACAAGGACTATCCCTATTACACACCAAGGGAAGAACTCATTTACCACCTGTAATAATTATCCAGCTATACATATTGGACCTGAACAAACATAAATTTCTATATCTTCATTAATAATGTAGCATGCTACTTTGCCTACTTCAGAACTACCTGTAGATGTCTGAAGTGTTCCTTACTTATGACTGTATTGCCTCTGCTCGCAGCCTTTCCTCTATATGTTAATTTGACACTATTAGAAGCCTGCTGATGGTTGATCCAAAAAGACCTTCATTTTTCAGGGATAATGTTAAGATCCACAGGTGACTTTTAGGATCTGACCTCTGAGTTTGGATAGAACTGGGTTTGGATAGAACTAAAACTGCTATTCCAAGTCTCTGACCAGTTTTCCTCCTTGACCAGAATACATACATTTATTCCAATTCTTTCCCAGTAGAAAGAATGTCAACCAGCTAGTGTCCATGTGATCACCCTAAACTCAGAAGAAGTGGCCATTTTGAGAAATAAAATCTAAAGACCTATTATCAAAGAACCTATTTGCAAGGTCTATTGCATTTCCAAATGACCTTATTGTAACCTTCCATGCACCACACAGGAATGTGTCCAGCTGTACGCATGGGATGTTTTCATGGAATATTGGCTACTGGGGTTAGCTACATGTCTCTAATCTAGTTTTTCAAAGGTCTATCGGATGTTTCACCTGCTATTTTTACATCTCAGATGTTACATGGTGTTTGAAGGATGCAACATAGTCTTTGACTTATTGCTTTAGTATCTATAATATTCTTAACATGAATCTCAAGTTGTCAGAGGCAGCAGACACCCTGATTTGTTCTACTTTTGCTTTGAATTTTCATGATGACTAGAAATGCTCTTGGGTGATATATTAGGTTAGGATACATAATTTTTAACCACAAAGAAAATGCCATCATTTTTTCTCTCTTCATAGGCACCCTGTAGCTTGAATCTCCAACCTGTTCTTTTACACAGATTCCTTAAACTTACAAGCTGGCTTAGGTCTTCCTCATCATAACAGAAGGATTGCACTCCTGCTTTACTCTGCCTTTTAGCCACTATCTGATCTCTTCATGGCCAAACTTCTCAAGATGATGACTTCATCTCTTCTCCATCCTCACCAGTTTGTTTGCTCTGAAATGCACCGCAGCAGCCTGTCTTCAGCCTGAGCAATGGCAGAAAGAACAGATTGTCAAAGTACTTTAAAGAATTTTTAAAAGAAGAAGGATTTAATTTAAAAAGAACCAAGGGTAAGGAAGGAGGCAAAAGAAAAGGTGAATAAAGTTAAAACAAGAAAAGGTATAAGGAGAGGTTAGAATACTGTTACTTTCTGGGAATTTTCAGTAGTTCCTTATGGGGATAACAGGCCATTTCTCCCAGGCTTGGTCCTGTATGAAGCATATATCCAATCCTGGAACAGGTGGATAGCATGACTCTGACATTTACCTACCACGTTCCTCCAGGACAGTACTGCATGTGGATTTCACTTTAAGCGATCCTGAAGATCCTAGAATGTTTCAGCTGATAGATATAAAGCTGAATTGAATTGATTTGCATATGTAAACATGGTTCTGATGCAGAAGACACTCTCCCATATATTAATTGCATCTGCAACCCATTACTTAATGTATTAAACCTGTCCTGTAGCTAACTTAAGTTTATATCACTTATCTATATTGGTAGTTTTAGCTGCCATCCATCTAAAAGCCATATTCTATCTCCAAAGTGAAACACCAGTAAATAAAACAAGTGATATTCCTGGATCCTAATAAAAGCTAAAAGAAATTTACCATACTTTTTTAACACCTTCTGAAAACCAAGGTGCACCTTCTTTTCTTATTGGACTGAATAGGGTTAGTCAGGCTTTTTCCTTCATTAGCCTGTATGTTCAGCATTGGGGTATTATATCTTCCCACGAATGCACAGCTCAGTGGGTTTGTGCATGTGTTAGTGTGCACACCTGGCACATGGCAGAAAGGGATAAAGGGGTACAGAGAACAAGAGTAGCATGCGATGAGAGAGCTTACGAAAACACCAGAGAAAGTACAAAGAGTGTGAAGATTCCTGTGGTACTGGGACACTTGCCTGTCTCCTGCCACCCTGGTCCCAGTTGTCCCCACACCTACCCCACCCCAGCCCTGTCCCTGATCCTGCCTGATAAGCTTGTGTAACTGCTAGAACCAATAAAGAACCTCTGCAGATTGGTGAGCCTGATGTCTGCATTACAATTGGCAACAAGGATGGAATGGGTCAAGGCAGATGGAGAAGACACACCAGCTGGTACAGACAGCAGAACAGTTCAACACAGGAAATTGCTGTAATTGACAGGATTCAACAAATCTGGAAAGAAGACACCAAATGGTGTAAGTCAGGAGAAAGCTCTGCAAGTGCAGCAAAGGACAATGCTGGAGACGTTGTCAGAGCATAGGCGGTAGACAAGCTCCAGGAGCTGTGGGATAAGACCGCATGTGGAGGGGATGGTCCTTGAAGACCAGTTGATGACCCCTGAGGCAGCAGACTCAGGGAAAAAGGGACCCCAGAGGTGACACAAAGATTAACTGCTAGACTTGGACCAATGGTTCCACCTGTGTGAAGTTTGGGAAGTTGGTTGTTATGTCTATTGGGCTCTGGGGGTGGATGGATCATTTGTAAACCCCAGAAGATGAGAATCAAGAGGTGTCTGATGGACCTTGGTGACCAAAGCAGCCTTGTGCACAGTTCAGTGATCCTAGGGCCACAGCATGCAGCTGTACCTCACCATCCAGGAGGTGTGTGGACACTGCCCAGAATGGCAACAGCCTGTGAGAGTTGAGAATGAGGGCGGGGCAGTTGGGAGAGCAGCCGCAGGCTGATTGAGGGGAAAAGCCAGGGTCCTATGCTACCATGCTGGAGATGTGAAAAACGCCAAATTAAATGAGGCAGAAGACTGGTGCCACGTTCAGGAAAGTCCCAAGAGATTGTTTGAAACAACCAAAGAGGATGCTAGAGGGCAAGCATCTTGACATCACCGAAAGGGGATTTTCTGTTCACTTCTAAATTGGGTGAGCCGTTAAGGAACCCATCTTCAGGGCAAAGGGTGAGGAACTTGGCTTGTGGTGAAGACCACAGCCAGAGAAGGAACCAGAGAGAGATTCCACGTGGAGCTTGCTTTCCATGGGTCCCCAATCCAAGTATGTATGCAGAGGATTAGCCTAGTGCAGGAACTGTGTCACATTGGGGCCATGGAGGCTGAGTGTTGGAGTGACAACACTGAGAGTGCCCCTGGGGACTGAGTGAAGTACTTGTAGACAGTGTCTGAGTACCTCCTGGAGGTGGAAGTCCCACATGGCTTGTGGTACATATCACAGCCAGAGAAAGCCAGGAAGCCTGATGGCTCCTGGTGGGTGAAGGCAGATTGTTGTACAGTGACTTCCCCCTTGAGTGCGGTGGTGCCTTTCAGTAGCAGACTTATCTGCTAGAAGCCAGATCTTTTGGTCTTTTGCCTCTGGTGTTGATGCGGCCTCCTACCTCAGTGGACTGGCTTACTTGTATAGTTATATTTTGTTTAGTTTTGCTTGTCAAGGCTGTAATGTTCCACATTCACCAAAGGAAGCATTCCAAAGATGAAAAGATTGTGTAGCAAAATGGGAAAAAATACTGAGGGGTTAGATTTCAAAGTAAATAAATTTTCAGGGTTTTTGGCTTTCTACCATTAACCCTTATGATCAGCTGCTGTGATGTTGCACCCTTCCCATGATTGTGTACACCTGGGCCCATTGAATGTGTGCCTGTGTGGGAAGTAGCAGAAATATTATGAATACTAAATCTAACAATATTGTTTTATTGTCCACCAAATATTTATTTTTATGTTGTAATCTTATTTTCTTGTTATTGAGCAAGTAATTTAGTTTTTGGTTTCAAAAAATTTATAGACTGGGGAAAATACCTCACCTCTGAGCACTGTGCCTGTAGTTCCTAAAGAACAAAACAGACAAGATTTAGCAAATAGCTCTGTTGTCACCAGCAGAGAATCAAGTGTGGATCCTCCGACATCGTCATTCACTGTCTTGTGCTTATGCCTCGAAGGCCCATTTGAAACATAGCTGACCTGTTTAGAAGACAAACTGATGTCCTCTGGGTGTTGACTCTCCTTTTAGAAATTTCATAAAGGAAAATATAATCATGGAGGATATTATTAAACTGGCATTTGTCATTTTAAAATAAGAATTAATGAGCAGCAATTTATTCCTCCTGGGTGAGATTAGTTTAAGCACATGGCATATATTTGTTCTCTCTGGAAAGCCTCAGAAATGAATCTTTCACTTAAGTTCACATATACTTCACTTTAAGCTGCAATTTTTTTCAAGCAGTATGCTGTGTATTAAAAAGCCACATATAGGTAACTGACAATCACACAACTCATTTCTGGTCAAACATTATATTGCTTTAAATTTAACAGTGAAAGGCAGAGCTGTGAGTAATATTTTTTGAATCTGAACTATGATTTATTTTACAATTTCTGATGGGTCATCATTTACACAATGAAGAACAAAGTAAATGAAGAAAACCTCTCTCTCTCTCACACACACACATACTCACACTCGCACACACATTCTTTTTGCAGCAAAAAAGATGTAGCATGATGGTAATAATTATGAAAGCATGCATTTCAGTTGCCCAGGAAAGTCTATTAAATACATTATCAAGTGAATCTCATTTTATCCTCTTCCTAACTAGGTGATATAATTAACGGTTGAGAGAGTCCTAATCACATTATTCATTTTTATGTAATATTCCAAACAAGAGTTCATCTAAGTTGTTAAAGCCTTGTTGATATACTTAAAATAACAAGATGTACCATAAAAGGTTTTACTTTGTCAAATATATGAAAAAACTGTGACAACTATTTTGAGTGAAGGCAAATGAAAGACACTGCATATAAGAAAAAAGTTAGATTTCATTAATACATAACCTTGCATTTATTATCAGAGGGATGAAAGCTACTTGAAAATAAATAGAGATGGTAACAAGATTTTATCCTTATGCTACAGAACTTTCTAATTTCTTCAATGTAGGTATATATTACATTAAAGAGTAACATAATTCAAATTGCTAGCAGTATATAGGGGGGTAAAGTCAATCATGCTTCTCAGTCTGGAAAATCAAGTATAAATAATGCAATACAGATATTCTAAATTATATCACATGCTAAATTTATTTAATAAATATATTTTGTATAGTATCCTATCAAGTAAAGTGACATTATTTCTTTCAGCACCTCAAGAATAGCCATTTCATTTCACTGTCTTTAAAACAAAAATTATAATATCTACCCTATCATATTCTTGTGAGAATTAAATAAAGTAGGAACATGACTCTACTAAGCCTCTATCAGTTACTCAAAATTATTAAATTTAGTTGTGAGGTGTCAGAATGGGTGAAGCTTCAGCACTAATCTTTATGGTTACAATGTAAACAACACAAAATCGTTACCTGAATTGTCAGAAAATGAGCACCTTCAAATAATTCATGTGACATGAAGGAAAGTCACTTAAGTTTTGGTTGTGGTCACTTACTTGGATGGTGAAATAGCCTCATTAAGAGTTCTCTTAACAACCCACATTCCACAGTTCAGTTAAAGTGATTGTCTTAACCTTGGGTCAGAATTGCATTTGCCTTGCATTTAAACCAGGTCAGGTTCTCCTCACCTCACCTATTTACTATAATATCACATATGACCTGCAAGGTCCTCCATGGTCTGCAAATCCCTACCCATTCTCTGCAAATTCACTTTATTCTTCCTTCCCATCCCTCACTATTTATCATCCAGCTGGATGTTTTTCAGTTCCTCAAATACCGCTAAACCTCTGCACTGCAGGGTCATACCACATCACCTGCTGCTGCTTCCTCCTCTGAAAAGTTCTTTCTTACATTCATTAAGTGATCATTTCCTTTTCAGTTTCTAATTCTCAGCAGTAGGGATTTTAGCTCTGCTGAAAGGGTCTTTCTTTTTTACCAAATCTAAATGAGGTCTTCTTTACCCTTGTATTCTTCACTATATTACTCTAAATAATACTTTTTATGTCATTTTATTTGCCTATTGCCTTGCTGCTTTGTTGTTGTTGTCATGTCACCACTAGAGATTATTCAACAGGAGAGCAGAGTTGCTGAGGAGAGATGCTTGCTCCCCTATCATTTTGGACTCTTCTTGATCTATTCAAGTAATTAAAATAGTATCCAATTAATAAGACGGGAAAACGAATTTAAGTACATAGCATGGGGGAAGGACATCGATGTGAATTCTGAAGACACTGAGGCAAAATGGACTGAGCTAGGAATGGGATAAGGGTCTGGTTTTTCAAGGAAAAAAAAAAAAAAACAGAAGATTCACATGATGAGCAGAGGAAGACCAGGTGCTATAACCAGATGCTCACCCTGTCATAGAAGCAGTTTCTTCGCTAGAAAGATTATTTCTGGCAAAATGTTAATTCTGGCTGATGCTCCCAATTTTCATTATTCTATGTAGATAAAGGAGTGGAAGAAGTCCCTTGTGAAAGTTTTGGGCCTTGATTGACCTCTGTTCAGTTCAAAATGATTCACATTCCAAAGTCTCATGTCTTGGTAGGGTTGGCCTTCCACAGGAACTGAGTCTGTCTCATCCTCCTTTGCATCCTAAGAATGACTTGTCAAATTATCTGCAGTGGGTGTCACAGATGAATCAATTGTTCATGGAGGATATGAACACTGGGTGTTAAAGGGAACAAAGAAGCTAATGAAAGTTAGGATGCATATCCATATAGACATCCCATTCCCCTTATCACTTTCTATAGAAGTCACACAGATAAAGTAAAGTCAAAAGGAGATCATTTCAAGGGTTGAATTGTAGCATGTCTATGCATTTATAGATTTTTCAAGCAAACGAGTCCTAAGATCCAAATTACATATTTGCAGGAGTAAAAACAAACATTATTATCTAGTAGTAGCTAAAATTTGATAATTGAATCTTCTGGCACAGTAGGAAACAGTGGTTGACAGGGTATCAACCAGCATACACTACAAAAATATCTAATTAATTAAAATTAATGTGTCAAAGTATATTTTGAAAGGTTTGCTTATAGCCTCAGGATTCTGCAAATATTTGCTTGGTCTTTTATTATGGGAATATTTTTATAAGTTTAAAAGCTTTTTGCTTAAATAGATAAAATTATCAGAAGAAATTATCTGCACAGTGAGTCAAAAAAATACTATGGAGGTCACTGATTTTATTTCTCTTCTTAGCAGTCTTATATTTCCCTTGGTGAGAGATGATTTTCTAAATAACTATTAAGAGCAAATTACAAAATTGTTCATCTTTATCTTTTTGAATGGAGCAGTATCATCTTGAGTGTCGGAATCTCAGTAGCTCTCGGATGAAACTTGAAGGCTACTCTGCACTGCCATAATGTGTTTTTCTCAAAAAGCCATTTGAGAAAGAGCAGCAAAGGATTTGGTGTCAGATTATTCTTCAAATCACAGCTCATTACTTGCTGGGTTTTTAATATTCTATGCCTCAATTTTTCATCCATATTTAGGAATGGAAATATTTATAGGATTGTTATAAGGACTAAATGAAAAACTGTATACATTTCTGGCTGGTTGTCTCACCATTTTTGGAGGCATAAGACCAAGAACACACATGAATAGCTGGAGTTGGCCAGTCACATGCCAATAAAGCCAAAAATGACAAAGAACCAGTGCTGAATCTTTAATATGTGCTTTTATTACATTTGCCAGTAAATCTGAGAAGGACTGAGTATCATGTTCCAAAGAACCTGTTATAACATCTCATCTCTGTTTTATGATGAGTTAAACAAAGACAGTTCATTATCAATAAATTACCTTCATCCTTGGCAGTTAACAACTTCTGGGGTTTAATGTGCCCCTCTCTCTGCTGGTGCCCCCACCACTATCATCTGAATTAAGAGCACTTCACTTCTGCTGGGAGAGTGCATTCTCTGACAAAAAGGGTGTCCATCACTCTTCCAATACCATCTGGACTTGTACGTTTATTCAGAGCAAAAGGTCACAGATTAAATGATGCAATGTGTGTAATTGTCAATTTCCAAACTGTTCATGGTGTTCTTTATACCTGTCACCCCTATCAGTAATGGCTCAGAATGGATGCACTGAAAATGCAGAATGTTCTCACAGATAGTGATACAGCTGCACAGGAACTCTATGATTAGGTTTCTACTCAGGAAAGAATCTCTGGTTCTCAAAGAATCTGCTGAGGAAACAAGACATGACCACAACCAACCTGCCCAGGCCCTTGACGATGATAAGTGGCCCTGCCCTCTTCCTACCTTCTTTCAGAAAAAACCCCTTCCCTCACTCACATTCCTTGACTATTACATCTTAAGTTGCTCTTATTATTATTTGTTGGTTTCCTTATGAGAGGAGTGGCATGCTAAATTCTAATTATTAGCTAGTTTGTTTTACTTATTAGGGGGGAACAGTTTGGTTCATAATTGAAACAAAAATTCCCCTGATCAGATTCTTTGATTGGTAAAAATTACCATGCATTTGCAGTACATAAAAATAAAGTTAATATAATCATTAAAATTACATATATATATTTAATCTCAAGAGGCAATAATCATAACAATGTAGCAATAGTTTTTAGGAAAGTTCCAGTACTGACAACAGCTCTTGTTTGTACTTGCTCTTTGTTTCTTCATGTTCTAAAATAGGATAAATGTAGAAATTTCCTAAACAAGCTTCAAAGCTCTTTAGGTGGAGAGACATGGGATTTACATCAAACAGAGAGGTAGGTGCGACACAGAGATGATAGTGTGGACTCGTCACTGAAGCGGCCCAGGTACAGAATTGATTGGCTTCGTGACTGTGTATAAACTCTGTAAATTGTCTTAGGCACCTCACATGGGAAATGGGAATAATTATTGCACATGGTTCAAAGAGTTGTTGTAAGGAAGAAATAAAATTTAATAAACATAAGATGCTAGAACAGTGCCTGGTTGACAGTAAGTAATAATAAATAGTAGCCAGCACAATGTAACCACAGCTTTCAAAGAGCAGATTTTGGAGCAAGTCATTAGCCACAAATGCTCTATCACCAATTGAGTCTTGTTGATGGTAATCTGGTAAAGTCTGCCAGCTAAAACCAAACAAAACTCATAACTGTAAAATAAAAAAAAAAAACCCACTTCATTTTACTATATTATCTGGCTTCAAAACACTAAAAACAAAACTAACATAACAAATGTCCAGAGAGCAAAAAAGCAGCTTCTCCATTCCCTCAATATTTACCTTAAAAAACATTGCTTAAAAGTTACTAACAATGTATGGGTAAATCCCCTGCCCACCATTATCTCACAAAAACTAATGTTTTACCCAAATTTTATTACCTTAGCTATTAGTCTTCCCAAGTTAATTAGTCTTCCCAAGTTAATTAGTCATAAAACATTTTCTTAGCCACCTTTTTCTCCCCTTGCCTGAACCCTATAAAAAAAGCCTAGTAATTTACCTTAAAGTTGCTACCAGCCATGCTTCTAATAGTCCATAGTCTGTGTTAATCTTTCTCACAACCCTGCACCCAGCTCTATACAGTAAGTAGTTTGACAGCTCTCTGCTTCAGTTCACTCAATTGTAAATGATAGTCATAGCACCTAATTCATTGAACTGCAAGGAATAATAAATGAGAAATTACATTAAAATGTTTAGCACGGCATATGCTAAGCAAATAGTCATTGCATTGACTGAGCTTTTGTTACATCTGTAGATTAAGTTGGGAGTATTTAAAAATACTGAGTCTCTTAACCCATGAAAATACAGTATATTCTCCATTTGTGCAGATTTTTTTATCAAGTCATTTAGAAATTTGTTGTATTGTGCTTTTCACCATATATGTTTTCTTCATGGGGTATATCAGGACAGATTCAAAAGAGAGTGAAATTTCCATGAATTTATTATTAGGTAAAATAAATTAATGTTTACTGGTAGGCAATGAACTAGTTTTAGGCAAAATGGCTGGTTACTGCACTCACATAGAATTAGATGTTGCCAGGCAGTTAGAGAAGGCAGGGTGGGACCTAAATGAAGTGGTCAATTACACCTACATGCCAGGAAACACTAGCTAGAGCTGATATCAGCGAGAGCCAAAAAAAGCCCAGAGGGGTGAAGGCAGTCCCGTACCCCAACTTACCAGCGGGGAGATAAAGCATGAAGCAGGCTAGAAGTATATAGTGGGAGAAAGGCAGACCCCTGGCTACCCTGCCACTGAGGCTGATTAAAGTATACCCTAGAGCAAAGTCGGGGGTGGGGGGGAACAACGGGACGGGACTTGAAACTCCTGCCTGGAGAGATAAACCAACCAATGCCCTGGGAGAACCTGTGCAGTAAACCCCAGAAAGGGACAGAGTGAGAAGCAACTGTTCTCCAATTAAACTGGGGGTTCTCTACCATTCCCTACAGTTGTAACCTACATGCACTCTGCTCACCAATATCTCTTCGAAGATACACCATTTCTAAATGAATTTACTTAGCTTAGATGTGACTTCGTTCTTTAATGGGCATAGTCACCACTGAGGAATGCCAAAACCCAAAGGCATCCAGAGTCCCCAAACCAAGAAACAATATAACAAGGACATTCATTAGTGTTTTTCAATAAAATTGAGGATCATATCAATGCAAATATTTCTTATAATGATTTTCATTGTAAATATAAATATAAAATTATACATCTTTTACCTAGTTTTTTTTTTATCCAAGCATCTTTGTAGCAGTTATGATTTGATTGTGTTTGATTTGATTAAATGGTAATTTCCATTTTGCAACCAATGAGCCTTTAGAAGTAATCTCTCTAATTCTGTTACATTAAAAATTCAACATTTTGAGATTTTATGGTCTTGTCCAAGATCACAGAGCTAATTACTGTTTAAAATGAACCCAGAACTTGGTCTCTCCATGGAGTATTTGCTGCAATAAAAAATGATCTATCATATTCCTTTGTTTTACAAAAAGAAGACAAGTGAGGTAATATAAGTTGCTCTGGACACATTCTTAAAAGCAGTATCTGTATTCAAACTTCAAGAAACATGCTTAATTATTTCCCTAAGTAACAATTTGAGCGTTTTTATTTACTCCATGGAGAAAAGATCTCATTATGTCTACTCTGCTGTCTGCTGCCTTTCTGACTCTTTGATGTCAGATTGATGTACTCGAGACACAGCTGTGATTATATCACATCTCAATTAAAACAGCAATGGTCTTCCTGCCTAGGAAAGAAAGAATCCCCAGTCTGGCACTCAGGACTTTACAGTCTGTTTCCAAACATCCTTTCTAATTTTATTTCCCAGTAGTCTTCTACATACCAACCAGATTTGAGTATTTTTCACTTCCTTATTGCTGAATCATTAATCATACTGTTGCTACTATTTGAAAATCTCTTCTTATCACCCAATTCACTCCTCTAACCAAGCTGAAGGTAACATTTCCCTCTATTGAAGCCAACTATCGCTGTGTCTTGTAGCACTTGCTATATTTTGTACCAGTAAAAGTTAGGTAAACAGTTTATTTCTCCTGCTGCTCTGTAGTTGAGGATAAACTTTTATTATGTTCTGATACATCTTTGGTGAGCAGTTTTCAGTGAATTACCTTTAATCAAATTTACTCAGACCTTTGCTAAATGCTTTTGTTGCACTATGAAATGAGTAAAAGGGGAAAAACATCATTGACTTAAAGTCTGATTTCTAAGATATACCAATAAAGAGAAAACTTTTAAATAGCAAAGCATTCAATCCTAATGCATGTCTCTTACTTTATTCATGATTCCTTTCTGTGATTCCACATAACACCAAAATTGATCCTTTGAAAATATTAGCTGGGTCTTATTTCTCTGCTTGATATCCTCCTTAAGTTTCCATTGTACTCTCTTACAAGGGCTAGAAGTCCTGCACGATCTGCTCACCTTACTTGAACACACACCCTCTCTGCACTCACCCCCATTATTAAAACTTACATGTGATAACAGATACACTGAAGATAATGTTTAAAATATTAATATATTTAATTTGTATGCTGTATGTGAGAGTTTTATGTCACCTGTGAAGTACCACAGTGTGTAGAATCTACTTATAAAGCTATCTAGTCTCAAAAATAAGCCTCCTTGGAAATATGATATTCAATTCACTTTAGTTTCCTTAACACTCACATTATGTGAATATTTTAGTATAAGGAGATAAGAATATGCATCATTAAAGATTGAATGAAATGTTATAGGCAACTCTCCCTTCTTTATTCCATGTCCTGTGTCTCACACAGATGGAATCAGGTTAAAGGGAACATGACAGAAGACATAAATGTTAAGATAAGTGTGTGAGTGTTGATTCGGAGCTCTAGTTCTATATTTTGCATGGTAACAGGGAAATACTTAGAGATATAGAGATGAGTCTCCTGGATACTGTCACCTTAACTAAATCACCCACAATCATTTGTTTAACACTCTCTGCTTCTTCCCTGGGACATAACTAAGCCATCTGGGAAACTGGGGTTTACACAGGAGAGAATGTGTCCATGGGAGCCACATTGTGTCATTTTCAGAAGACTCATCACTTCTGTCTCTAGAAAATAATTTCCACCATATTTTTAAAAAATAAACTTAAATAAATAAATAATTCCTTTAATGGTGGATTTGAAAAGATAAAAGCTAATCCATTTATGTGTTTATTTGATTTGTGGAGCATTTTCACATATTAAATTCATTCTGGTTTTTTTCTGAATTCCCTAAAATGCTCTTTGGTAATACATCTCTAATTGAAAATATTCCCTAGGACAAATGACTCCATGAAAATAATTATGAAATTATCCAAATTAATCATGAATTTTTTTTGACCTATAAACATCTTTCATTCTTGGAATAAGAAAAGCCACAAACTTGATTAGAAAACTACCGGCACTTCTAGACCAATATGATAACCTGCTTACAAAGACTCAGATTCTTCATGACACTGAATCATGCACGATGTTAATAAAACGTTAACCTAATAAAAAATAATTAGCTAATTTAAAAGGGGAAATAAAAAAGAAAGAAATTGACTTAAGTACTTTGATAAAACTTTTTTTTTACAGGATATGGTAAGGATAAAGCTAGTAAGAATTACATATATACAGTTGGTTAAAAAAATATCCAACAGACTATGGGTCTTATAACTCTTCCCATATGTACAACTGTTAAATAATGTCTGTAGATGATGAGAGCCAAGTTTCTTGTAATCAGAGAAAAAAAGTTATAAATGAACAAAGGAGAAATGCTAGAATGGACCCTCTGGTTTGGGACTGAGAGAGGAGTAAGAATATATACAATGGCTATAAAGACTTACATATATTGTTAAAACATATACTGAGGTAAGTTAAATTTTTCAAGAGTTATTTATTTGAGCTTGCTTCTGTTCCAATCAGGAAGTGCAGAATGTGTATCAGGAGCACTCAACTAACAGGAGTTAGGGAAGAAGTTTTCATAGAGAAGACTCAAAAACAAAGCAATGAACTCCTTTGATTGGATACAATTTAAACTACACTCTGATTTGGGAAATAGTTGTTGGTTTGTAATTGGTTCTACTTTAGTGTATGAACACAAATTTGAGTGCATGAACTCTGGCTTCAGTTTGATTGGTTCATACAGGCTACTGAGGCATCAGAATCACTTGTATCTAGTGTCCTCTTGATTTAATTACTTTAACAACATACATATATTAATATGACTTAATTAGCCAGACTTAATATGGCTTTGCCTACCTTTTTTTTCACTTTACAATGATATGGATGCAATACACATCTATAGAAATGTGTATTCTGTACTTTGAATTTTGGATTCCCATCTTTTCCTGGATTACTGATAAGTGGTAGAATACTCTACCTAATAATAAGTCTTTGTTCCTGTTGAGTCATGTGATCATGAGAGTGAACAACTGTTGGCTGCAGAATGCAAGGTACAAGAGAAGAATCATGAGAGAGATTACTCAGCCAAGACTGAGATCAATGGAGGTTATGAACCAAAAAACCACTTTATTAACAAAGGAAAGGGGTATTTATAGAGACACAGGGCAAGGGTCTGGTAAACTTCAAAGAAGACACAAAAACCTGAGAGATAATTAACATTTTAAAGCCAAAGAGTAATAGAGGAATGGGGAGTATAGGCAGGTGATCACTATCTCTGATTAGGAAAGTCAGTGGCACCATTGCAATCTCAGAAGATCAATGCAATAATTCAACCCCAGTTTGTTGGAGGCAGGAATAACAAGAGAGGGTTTTCCTTCTCTTGTCTGAAAGATTTCTCTGGTTTGCACCACCTCTCCAAGAACTCCTGAAAGAAGCCCTAAGGTCGAAACCTGCAGAAGAATAAAAAGAGTGAACAATAAAAAGAAAAGATAAAACAAACTAAAACAGAACCCCAAATGACCACCAGGAACCAATTGTTAGACCCTCAAACATCAATAATTACTCTAAATGTCAATGGGCTAAACTCATCAATCAAAAGACACAG
>PVHY01015046.1:0-36873 GCA_004024945.1 Uropsilus gracilis
AGTACATGTACTGAAATAATAGCCTATAAGAGGGTATAAATTCTCCTATGATTGTAACCTCTGTATACTTTTACTCTTTTACACAAGCCTACATTTAGTCTTTTGCAAGTTGTTAAAATTTGTGGTTTCAACTTTTTGACCTGCAATAAACTCTTGCATGCTCTTGGGTTATATCTGCTCTGAACCTTAAAAATCCACATTGTGTTCTGAGAATAATTTGTGAGACTTCCATAGGGTTCAGCATACAACCATGATTTGTAACTGATTTCAGAGTGCTTAATGGATTATATATTCTTCAGTTATTGGTTGCTGTGTTGTGTAAATGTTTATTTAAGTCCAGTTTGTTAGTCATGCTGTTCAAGTCTATATATTTTTTTGGTGTTTGTTTTATCAGTTATTGAGGGAAGGTGTTAAAAATTTCCCCTTTATAATTATGGATATTTCTCATTTCTCTTTGTAATTCTAAGTTTTGCTTTATGTATTTGGAGGTGATGTTATTACATGCATACAATTCTTTTTTTTTTTTTTTTTTTTTTGAGATGAGGTCTCACTGTTTTTGCCTGTGGAACTGCAGGTTCACGTTGCCCTGGGTACCACGAACTCAAGCAATCCCCAGTCTCAGCTTCCCAGGTAGCTGGGATTACAGGCACGTGCACCACGCCCAGCTATTTTTTTGGGACTAGGTCTTGCTACATGTCCCTGGTGGGACTTGAACTGCAATCCCTGGTCCTGGCCGTGGCTTCCTAGGCTGCCGTTTACAGGCATGCGCTACCATGCCTGGCCCCATGCATACAATTCTTAAATTATACTTGCTTATAAATCTTTGAGCTATACATCTGTTAGTACTTTTTGCAGTAAATCCTCCTTTGAATACCATAAAGATAACTGAATGACTTTCAGTTTGTTTGTGTAACCTTTTTCATTTTTTTGACTATTTCCTATTTTTATAGTTTAGGTGTAATTCTTGTAACATAATATTTCATTTATTGTATTTAGTAATTTTTATTTTTTTGGTTCAATTATACTTATTGTAATTACTGAAACATTTGGGTTAACATTTGACATCTTAGAGTTTTGCTTTTTGTATATTTTAATTGCCTGTGTTTTTACTTTCTTTTTTGTATTATCTGGGGGACTTTAATTCTGTTTTTCCTTTCTTTTAGGGTAGTACTTTTACTCATGTATTTCAAATGCTTATCTTAGAGATTAAAACATGCAGTTTTTATTAAAAACATTAATTTTTTCAATACAGAGTCATAAAGTACAAAATTTCTAAAATATAAGAAGTTACATAACGGAAAGTCCTCTCCTCTGCTAGCCAGCCACCCAATTCTCCTGATGACTCAGATAATGCATCCTTTGCTTGCAGTCATCTAGTTTCTCTACAGCACATAAGTGTACTATCTTAACTGCTTTCTGACTGGAAGTTTTGACCCATATCTTCCTGTTTATTCATCCCTCTTCTCATCCTTGAAAGCTCAATCATATGTGGTAGATATTGTTTTTAGAGTAGATTTTGAATGCATTGCAGATACAGAATTAGAAGCTACTTGAGAAAAAATAGGGTGGTGCCGTGGTGCATGCCTTTCCAGCCTTGGGGTTCAAGAGCCACCTGGGGCAACATAGTAAGACCTAGTCTCAAAAAAAAAAAAAAATGGCTGGGCATGGTGGCACATGCCTGTAATCCTAGCTACCTGGGAGGCTGAGGCTGGGGATCGCTTGAGTTCATGGTACCCCAGGCAACAAAGTGAGACCTAGTCGCCAAAAAAAGAAAAAAGAAGTTATTTGCTTTTATCAGCGTACTGCTTTTGAGTTACTGGTGTTTTGGTTTTTTTTTTTTTGTATTTCATATTATAAGATTATGATTAATGGAATATCTATTCCTAATTATTATCAGTTTTTTATTGCTACTTATGACACATGCCACTTTCTTTCTTAAGTACTGTGAGGTATTTTTTCCCCAAAATATCTTCTAATTTTTCTTCACAAATGCATATTTTAAGAAGTGGATAATACTGAAAAATTCCTAGGAAATATATATGTATATTCATTTTTTGATGTGCATAATGTTTCCCTTCTCAGAGATTCTTACTCTGTAATTCCTAATGCTTGCTTTTCAGCTTTTCCTAAAAGAATTCCTGTACATCCTAGAAGTGCTTGAGGAAAAGTGATAAAGGCAAGTATTCATAGTCAATAAAACTGTTTCATAGTGAAACCAGAAAACCGTTATATTATCTCTCAAACCCTCTCCTCCCAAATTGGTAAGGAAAAAAAGACCATTCCTTTCCCTAGTGCCTTTGGTTGTTTATAAGATTTTACTTTTCAGAGAAGCCCAGTGAATATAAGAGATGCCAACATTGCTTTCTTAGAAAGCACACAACTTTGCATTTGAACTTGTCTACATACACCAGGGCTCTCAATTATTATATTTATGTGGGGAATTTTGTAAATTGGACAGCAGTTACTCTTGATTTGAGTTCTCTCTTTCAGAAGAGTAGAAGAATATAAAATCCTAAAAATGTACATTATTGCATTCCATTAATGCTCACATTTGTACTGTCAGCAGTTTTATAGAGATAATTATGACAAGATTACCTTGTTTGGCATTTTGGGCACAGAATTTGACCTTTCTTAATATTTGACATATATTGAACTGTGATGTTAAAAATAAAAAATTTTCTGATGGTCTACAGGAAATTTTAGCGGGTGTCTCAAAATCTTTACCTTATTAATGTTGTTGATATCACAATAGTAATATACATGTGCTACAAGTACAGTTTACAAATACTTGCTTATGGTTAATGAAGTTATAATAGGTTGGGTGTTTTTTCCCCCCCAAAGTTCTTATTTTACAGCATGATGTTTAAAACTCAATTTAAGTTTCTTTAGGCTCCATGTAAGGTGAGTCTATGCTAGTTGGTATAGACTCCCCTTTAGAAATCCCAGAATTCATTACTATTATATAATCTTGCGACTACGTAGATAACCTACGCAAGCTTTAGTTTGGAAATTGGCATGTTACTTCTAAGTTTTGCTAGAAATGCTGACATTTCCTTGTAATCATCATTTCAGATTATTTGGAAATAAATGATCTACAAATGGTAGTGAAATCTCAAATGAAATTACATTTAAAATGTGCTGTAGTCTCCATTTGTAAAAGTAAGGAGTATGGTCACTTGATTAGTTAATATCACTAAAACAAGCTTGCTGAATAATAATTCCTAATACCTTTATATAGAGAAAGGTAGGTCATTGATTTTCTAACTAACCTTCATATCATTCTTTACTCATAGTAGTTTTTAACTCTCATGGGAGAAGCTTATTTACATGTTTTACTTCCATAACAAGTTGTATTAACAGCTAATGCAATACAAAGAAAAAAAAGTAAATGCTTCATTCCCAACCTGCTTCTTTTCACATCCTCTCATCTTCTCGGTCTAAATAACCCAGTGCAAAAAGATATTAGTTAATGTACACTGTTTGTGGATTATCTTAGTTATATAGCCTGTTCTCCTCTGAGAGCTCTATGCTTTTCAGAGTGGAAATCACTTAAGAACTACTAGCTCTATAAACAAGTGAGGGAAGGTTAGGATAATTAAATACATATATTATTGGCAACACTTTGACCCAAAAGGAGCCCCAGAAAATTCCAGTAGATGCCAAAACAAATCATTGATAAGAATCACAGTTTTCTTTTTTGGGTCTCCCAAAGGGGAAATTAAAAAAAAAATGGCATGCACAGTCAGGAAAAGGGTAACAGGCCCCTGTGATGTGGAGAGAACTCATTGTGGTCACAAAAAATCTAAATGAAAGGCAATAGTTTCCCATTCTTATGACTGCTATGAATTTACCTGGTTTGGGAGCAAAGAATTTTGTGATATTTGTGATACTTATAAAGTCAGGAGGTGTTGCAAAGATTCCTGTCACCAGTTGCATGGCCCTGAGTGATGAGCAAGTCAGGAGATGGGGAGAGAAGCATGAAAAGCCCTGGAGTGCAGAATCACAATGGCTGTTGACAAGAGAAGGTCTTCTGGGAATAGTTAGCAGAAGATGGTAGTAGGTTTGCATTTCTGGCCTCCCAACTCTGGTCATCTTTGACTTCATAGTGAACTCTTACATTCAGCTATTTATGCCAAGTGGCCAAGGCTGCCACTTGGTGGCAGAGAGTCTGCATATCCTCAGAACGGAAAGGAGCTTCCAAGGCTAGTGACTTAACTGCTCAAGATACCGTGCTTGGTTTGTAGGTAGTGTAATGCCCTTTGAACAGAGAGTTCAGGGGAAAATATGAAAATAATGAACTTCCTACACAATTATTTTGCTATCTCTGGCAGCTTTTGTGTATGGCTCAGTTTTGTTTTAAATATATTTGCAAAAACTCTATATAAAAATAAACGTTCTGTTATGAAAAAAATCTCGTCTCTACATTCTCCCTTTTTTGCATGTGATTTCCATAACCCTGGCAATTGTACTGACCTTCTGCCATGTAGTTTCAGCTTCCTTTTCATTTCTTGCATTGAGTGCTGGTTGCTCGGACTTTTCTTTTTCTCTATCTTCCATCATACCCAGTTGCTTTTGAATTTGTGTGGATATATGGGAAGCTTCTGTTAAGGATGACACTATTCAGAGAAAGGGATTTATTTGAATCTCTCTTCTTGATAACTGATATTGTGCAAAGAGCTAGTCTCTCTCAAGACAGATCTGTCTGCATTATTTACTCATGATCAGAATGTACGGAATGTACCAGAAGGTCATTTGTGCTTTAATGGGGAATTTCACTTAAATTTTTTAATTTCCATTTTCTTCTCAAAAGAGCACATCTGTTACCCTTAGATGCCATTCAGATCAATCTGAATGGTAACAAAAATTCTCTTTTCCTTTAAAAAGATATTGGGATAGCCATTTTTCACTATTTGGATTTACTGATTTTCAGCACATAAGTAATGATTATTATGAGTGAGAAGAATTGAATTGCCTCAGCTAGACTGTGCACATTGAGTAATCTGTTCTCTCTTGATTTTCCCAAGTAATGACTATTTTGTAAACGATTATGGTGTCCCTTTCAGGATGACTTCTCCAATATTCAATTTTTCATATATGGAAACCTGCAGGGATTATTTTTTAAACATTGCTGTTTTCATTTCCTATATATTTGTTCTGAGCTTTTTATTCTACTTTAGAAAATAATCATCACCTGCTATTTAGGAAGCTATCTTTTAATCTCCTGATTAAAGATTACTTTAACAGTAGTGCCTACTTGTATGGCTGGTAGCATGTTTTTCTTTGTGTTAACATAGGAGTTACTGCATGGATTTATAATATGAAGTTCTTTTCTTTTTTTTTTTTTCCTTTTTAAACATTAGCTAGGCATGAAGCCTCCGTCTCACAGCTGCATGTGTAGTTACTGGTGAAGCAAATGCCTACCTAATTTGACAGTCTTGATTAATATTTTTTGGTTTGCAAATAAGCATATTAAATCTACTGATGGAGCCTTCGGGCAGTGAACAGTTATATGAGGACCCTGATCCTGGAGGCAAATCCCAAGATGCAGAGGCCAAAAAGCAGACAGAATCAGAACAAAAGTTGTCTAAAATGACCCACAATGCTCTGGAGAACATTAATGTCATTGGCCAAGGCTTGAAGCATCTCTTCCAGCACCAGCGCAGGAGGTCATCAGTGTCTCCCCACGATGTGCAGCAAATTCAGGCAGATCCAGAACCTGAAATGGATCTGGAAAGCCAGAACACATGTGCTGAGATTGATGGTGTCCCCACCCACCCCACAGCTCTGAATCGTGTCCTGCAGCAGATACGGGTGCCGCCCAAGATGAAGAGAGGTACAAGCTTGCATAGTAGGCGGGGCAAACCAGATGCCCCCAAAGGGAGTCCCCAAATCAACAGGAAATCTGGCCAGGAGATGGCAACTGTTGTGCAGTCTGGCCGACCCCGGTCTTCATCCACCACTGATGCACCCACCAGCTCTGCTCTGATGGAAATCGCGTGTGCTGCTGCTGCAGCTGCTGCGTGTCTGCCAGGGGAGGAGGCGGCTGCGGAGCGGGTGAGTCTGTTGCCCTTTCTTTACTGTTCATTTATAGTTTTTTGTACCCAAAGTTTCCTTTGGTAACTAGAGAGAACTGTCTCAGCAAGCACCTCAGAGTTGCAGAAAGAGAATTTCTTCTTAAATATGATGAATGATAATCATTCTAGCTAGTAAACAGATTCTTTTACTGTGTGCTGATTTGCTTCTGAACGTGCCGCTTTATTTTGCCCTTTTGCTGAAACCTTCACTATATTCATGTGCTCTTCATATATTAAAAAGTTTAGTTTTCTGGAAGAAGACAGATTGTGGTTTTGGTTTTGCACATAGGATTTGCAGAAGTTCCAGATTCTGGGTTTGTCTGTGCTTTGCATGGAAATACACTAAATTACTTGTAATTTTTGTACGTATTTACCACATCTCCATTCACTGTATATTTTGCTTTTCATAGTATAGCATATGTAGTTTACTTTTAGTAAACAGGTTTTTTGGGGGTCTGCCTTAATGGGAGAATTAGGCATCTCAGATTTGGGGGAAACTCCCTACATATAATTCCTATGTTACCTCTCAGTTTTCATAAGTTGAGGAGCACAGCAAAAATAGTTTCTGGTACATTATTTAGGTAAATGTAGCTAAGCAGGAGATGACAGTGAGTGAACTCAAGTGTTAATGGGGCTTGGACAGACGAAAGACTACATTAGCTTTAGCATGTTGGTAAAATTTAGGACTATGAGCCCAGTCTTTGGGGGCTTCTGATCTTTCAAGAGAAAAATGGAAAGCCAGATACATAACCTAAGTTTTGTTTTGTTTTGTTTTTTAATGCATAAGTTGACCCGAACAAGCTGCCGGCCAGAGTGTGCCCCCTAGGTCACAGTTTTGCTGTCCTTGACTTTGCTTTTATGTATTTCTTAATGTTTTCATGGTAGACACTTCTTCGCTGCCTCTTTTTCTGATTGAGCTGAATTTCTTTCACTGGAATTTAGGATGAAAATCTAAATACTGCATCTAGTACCTTTAAATTTCTCATACCATTTAGTGATATTAAACACAAATAGGTAATGAAAGTAAATCATTTAAAAAAGTTTAAACTGGCAGAATAATGATGTCACAATATCTTATATTGATGTGCATAATAATATTTGAAATAAAAAGGATATTGATTACCCAGTTTAGTTGACAATAAAAGCTGACAATGCAGTGAAGTAACTTGTCTTAATTTGTCCCAGAGAACAGTGAAAAACTTACTAGTGATTCTGGAATTACAGACTTTTATGTTAAAAAGAAAAAATAGAATAAAGCATTTTTTAATCACATTGTTTTGGAAAACTTCATAAAAAGCCAAGTAAGGACTTTTTTTTCCATAAAGTTTATTTTTGTCAACTCTGTTGACATATGTATACATGCACATATATACACACATACCCATGACAGTTTTAAAAATACAACTTGGACTGGGCATAGTGTCGCATGCCTGTAAGCGGCAGCCTAGGAAGCCGTGGCCGGGGCTTGCGGTTCGAGTCCCACCGGGGCACGTAGTGAGACCTAGTCCCCCCAAAAAAATAGCTGGGCATGGTGGCACACGTCTGTAATCCCAGCTACCTGGGAAGCTGAGGCTGGGGATTGCTTGCATCCGTGGTACCCCAGGCAACATGAGCCTGCGGTTCCATGGGCAAAAATAGTGAGACCTAGTCTCAGAAATAAATAAACAAATAAATATGCAACTTGATTAGTTTTGAATGTGTAATCATGTAAAAACACAGTCATGATATATAATATTTCAGTCATTCCAGAATTGTATCTGGTGCACCTTTGCTTTGCTGTCAGTCTTCTTTTCCCCAACCCTGAGCCTCTGACAATAGCCGGTCTACTTTCCGTGACTATAGTTTTGCCTTTGCTAGAATTTAATGTAAATGGGATCATACACTATGTAGTCTGTGGTCATCAACTTCTTTCACTTAGCATAATGCTTTGGGGATTCAGCTATGTTGCATATATTTGCAGGTCTTTTTTATTGCCAAGTAGTATTCATTCCTTGGTTAGTTAGTTATTAATTCACTAGTAGATGGCCATTTGAATCATTTCAGTTTTCTGATTATTATGAATTAAATTGTCATTCTATGAACTGGAACTAGAACCCATTCTGAAGCTGTGTAACAGGGCCACTTGTCATCCCATTGGCATGCAAAGATAAGCTTGTTACTCCAGGGATTAGAAGGATTTTCAGAGCTCTGTGCCAGGAACCTAGGACAAAGATCATATATATAGTTATTACCAGTGAATGCTTAACCTCTAACATGGTTGTATTATTTTGCCTGTCAGCAGTATAAGAAAATTTCAGCCAGGAACAGTGACCACGTGTGCCTTTAGGTGCAGCCTAGAGTGCGGCTGAAACTAGGAATCGCTTTAGTCCTCGGGTTCGAGACCCACGGGGGCTACATAGCGAAACCTAGTCTCAAAAAAATAGCTGAGTGTGGTGGCAAGCGCCTGTAATCCCAGCTACCTGGGGAGCTGAGTCTGGGGATTGCTTGTGGTACCCCGGACAATAGGAGCCTGGGGTTCTACAGGCAAAAACAGCGAGACCTAGTCTCAAAAAAAGAAAAGAAAAAAACTTTCAGTTTCTGTACACGTTACCAATATGTGGTATCATTATTTTTAAATTTAATTATTCTGGCGTGTGTTTGAATCCCTAATGGCTTGAAAGAAAACAAGCATATTAAAATGCATTTTATAAAGACTGGCTAGAGATTTACAAAAATTTATTTGTAAGGAGCGTTAAGAATTTTTCCTAGACTTTTAAGTTATCTGACCAAGCTCTTCTGAATTAGGATAGTCTTTCAAACAAATTAAGTGTGCTGTTTAATTGATGTATTGTTTCATTATGTCTGCTAAAGATTTTCTTACAGTTTTAGTAAATATTATAAATATTATAAATATCTAGAGTTGCAGCTCTTCTGCAGCTTTTCTTAGTTACATACAAGCTCAGAATGTCATATCATCTCTGATTTATAAAATTTGACATGTCAGTGGATAGAAGCCATTTGGTTTTATTTGCTTCTTAAAAGACTATATTGTGTTCTCTCAGCACATTGCC
The DNA here is from genome assembly GCA_004024945.1 of Uropsilus gracilis. Lineage (NCBI taxonomy): Eukaryota > Metazoa > Chordata > Mammalia > Eulipotyphla > Talpidae > Uropsilus > Uropsilus gracilis. The sequence continues at coordinate 9,125 of PVHY01015046.1, forward strand.
TTATTAGTCAACACAACTGGGATTGAGTACTTTGTCAGTTAATACAAAAGTCAGTTAAAGAAGGGGGTGGGGACAAAAATAAAAAGTGAAAGTGGATTATCAAAAAAGATATGTACATAATCCCAGCTACCTGGGAAGCTGAGGCTGGGAATGCTTGAGTTGGTGGTACCTTGAGCCACAGGCAAAAATAGCAAGACCTAGTCTCAAAAAAAAGAAAAAGGAAAAAAAAAAAAAAGACATGTACATTGAATATTTTAACTTTAAGCCAAGACCTTACATTTTCATATGACAATATTTTCTTTTTGAGACTAGATCTCGCTGTTTTTGCCCATGGAACTTCAGGCTCATGTTGCCCGGGGTTCCATGGTCTCAAGCAATCCCCAGCCTCAGCTTCCCCAGGTAGCTGGGATGACAGGCGTTTGCCACCATACCCAGCTATTTTTTTTGGAACTAGATCTCACTATGTTGCCCCGAGTGGGACTCAAACCGCAATCCCTGGTCCCTGCCGCGGCTTCCTAGGCTGCTGCTTACAGACATGCGCTACCATGCCCAGCTAACAATAACTATTGATTAGATTTCTATGCCTTTCTTACACATTGCATGAAATATAGTTACTAGTTTAAATTTTATAAAGATGTGATAACCTAATGATGTGTGAATCAGTCTGGGGCAGAATCTAGGTCTTAATAATCTCTTGAAATACTTTGCCCACATTAAATTCATTTTTTAAAAAAACAACTAACCTTTATTGAGTCTAAATCTTTTAACTTAGTTTTCATAGAAATAGCAGTCCTTTTTGTATGCATAGTCTGACTGGTTTCTGTAGTGTTTAACTAAATTGGTCATAAAGAGTGTAAGTACCCGGGAGGGGGGGGGTAAATCCCTGGGATTGCAATGATGTGAAATTTATATATAAATAAATTATTAAAAAAAAAAGAGTGTAAGTACCCAACTGATGTGGGAACAAGATGCATGTGCAAGCACCAGCTGAGTACACCGATGATCCTGTATCCTAAAGTCCGCATGTCTTTTGGAGAAAATGGAGTTTTAAGAATAATATGACAAATTCATATTGCAGCACTATTTATAATTGCAAGGACATGGAAACAACCCAAATGTCCCAAAACAGACGAATGAATGAATAAGATGTAGTATATATACACAATGGAATATTACTCATCAATTAAAAATGACAAATTAGATGAATTTATGGTAACATGGATGGACCTAGAAGAAATCATATTAGCAGAAACAAGTCAAAAAGAAAAAGACAGACACCAAATGGTTTCACTATTCTATGGGACATGGGAAAGATAAAAAGCTATGAAGAAAAGTCAAAACAAGCTAACAACCAAATTGAAGTACATAACTCGGGGTGGGGGGGCAGAGTGGGTACGGTCAGGGAGGGTGTGGGAGGGGTGAACCCCAGGGATTACAAAGATGTGAAATTTATATATAAATAAATTATTTGATTATAAAATAAGTAGAAATTAATTTGGAATGTTTTTACCAGAAGCTATAGAAGCAGTTTTTAATTGTCTGCAATACTTTGTTTTTAATTTAATTTTTAAAATTTTTGTCTGTGTATATATGCATATATATATACATGTTATGTATATATACAATGTTATATATATATGTATATATGTAAAACATTATTGTGTACCCTGGGGTTTTCACATTTCCCTAACACCTGTTAACCATCCTGCTCTTTTGTGCCCTCTGCCTCCCCTGTCTTCTTCCCCCTCCTCTCACTCCATCGTTCAGCCCCATTGTTTCTAATTTTTCTTGTTTGTTTTTCCCTATATCTGTCATATAAGTGAGACCATCTTGTATTTCTCTTTTTCTTTTTGGCTTATTTCTGCTCATATGAGTCCTTGTTGTTCCATCCATGTTGCTGCAAATGACATATGTTTGTCCTCCTTGATGGATGCATAGTATTCCATTGTGTACATATACCACATTTCTTTCATCCATTCATTGGTTTTGGGATATTTTGGTTTTGTTTCCATATCTTGGCATTGTAAACAGAGCTGCAGTAAACATGCGCATACAAGTGTTCTTTTGAATTAGTGTTTTCATGTCCTCTGCGTAGATTCCCAGTAGTGGGATTGCTGGGTAGAATGGTAGTTCCACTTTCAATTGTTTGAGGGACCGCCACACAGTCTTCCATAGTGGCTAGACCAGTTTGCACTTCCACCAGCAGTGCAGGAGAGTTCCTTTTTCTCCACATCCATGCCAACATTTGTTATTGTCCCTTTTTTTTTTATATGGGCCATTCATACTGGTGTGAGATGGTATCTCAATGTGGTTTTAATTTGTGCCTGTTGGCCATCTGTATTTCCTCTTTGGTGAAATGTCTTTTTAGTTCTCCTAATTTTTTTTTTTTTTTTTTTTTTTTTTTTTTTTTTTTTTTTTTTTTTTTTTTTTTTTTTTTTTTTTTTTTTTTTTTTGAGACTAGGTCTCACTATTTTTGCCCATGGCACCGCTGGCTCACATTGCACGGGGTAACACGGACTCAAGCAATCCCCAGCCTCAGCTTCCCAGGTAGCTGGGATTACAGGCATGCGCCACCACGCCCAGCTATTTTTGGGGACTAGGTCTCACTGTGTTGCCCTGGGCGGGACTCAAACCGCGATCCCTAGCCCTAGCCGCTTCCTAGGCTGAAGCTTACAGGCATGAGCCACTGTGCCTGGCTTTCTCCCCATTTTTTGATTGGGCTTTTTGCTTTGTTTTTGTTAAGTTGTATGAGCTCTTTGTGGATCTTTGTTATCAGACCCTTATCACTTATCTGGAGGGCAAAAATTTTCTCCCAGTCATTTGGGTTTCTTTTTGTTTTGTTTATTGTCTCTTTTGCTGTATAGAAACTTTTTAGTTTGATGTAGTCCCAGTTTTGTTTGTTTGTTTTCCTTCATTTTTTTTGCCAACTGTAGTTGTTTCCAGAAATGGATTTCTGAAGTGAAATTCATGGAGGGTTTTGCCCAGGTTTTTCTCTTATTTTATGGTTTCAGATCTCACATCCAAGTCTTTTATCCATTTCAAGTTGATTTTTGTACAGGTGTGAGGGTGTTATTTTGGTTTATTTTTTTTGCAAGTTGTGGTCCAGTTTTCCCAGCATCATTTACTAAAGAGGCTGTCCTTGTTCCAGTATGTTTTTTGCCCCTTTGTTGAAGATTAGTTGATCATATATGTGTGGTTTTCTGAGCATTTGATTCTGATCCATTGGTCTGTTTGTTTTTGTACTAGTACCATGCAAATTTTCTGCTTTTCATGCTTGAAATTGTTTTGAATTCTAAATATTCTATTTTTGTATCTTTTTTCTTTATAAACTCAAAGATCTGAGGTAAAAATGTTTTAATGCTGATGACATATTTAAGTATGCTGATACTATCCCATGTAAATCATTAGTATTCTTATAGACTTGTGTGTTCATGTGCCTGTGTACCCACAGAACTCTAAGAAAAATGTTGCATTGATTTTCCAATGTATCCATTATGTTTGAAAGCCACCTGCATTGAATAGCCTTAGTCAACTGCCATGTAAGTGTATAGGTAGGGCTCTGTAGTTAGGAGGAAGCAGTAACAAGGAAGTGACTCTAGGCAAGAGTGTGGATCGGTTATTGCACGTTCACAGTCACTTTTGTGGATAGTGCATGGCAGGAATTTACCAGGCACATAATGCAGGTCAGGCAACCCCTCATTAGTAGGAGTTTAAGATTCCATTTCTGAAAGAAACTCAACTATAAATTAAGTCTTTGGTGACATTGGGTGTAGCATAAGTGATTCCATCTTGGGACCTGTTGCCTTATTTTCAGCAACCATACATGCTTAATGTAGCTTTTAGAATAGTCATGTTGTCTGTTCTGAGGTGTGGTTCCAGGTCATCCTTTCTCCCAAAGTGTATTTCTCACATCTTAGGTGTGTGCATGTGTGAATGCACACAGATATTTGTACAATCAGGATTTCTAATGCAATGTGAAGTTGTCTTTTTATTAGATGTGACTTTTTTGGGTAACAGACACTTTTTATTTCACCAGTAACTGCTTAGGGTGTCCCTGTGTTGGAGATCAGCACTGTGAGAAGTACGAGAGCTACAGATATATCATGTTACAGCCTTAGTCTCAAAGACCTGTCCATCTTTTTGGGGTGGGGAGATTTCTGTACATGCAATTAAAGAAGCAGTGTGCTGTGAAGCCCAGATTGATTAATGGAGCCCAGAAGTCTGGCGCCTCTGCTTTGAGATTCTAAAGTTTTATTTCTGTTATTAAATATCAGTGTGACCTTGTACAAATACAATTCTGTGTGTTTCATTTTCCTCAATTTCAAGATGCATCCATTGTACTAAATAATGCTATTGTTTTTAACGTGAATATGCCTCATATTGAGTTTGCTGTACTTCCCAGTCCTCTTCATGGCACACACAGAAAATGAAGATAATGCCGCAGTAAAGCAGGAAAGTGATGACATGTCCACAACCAAGGTGGCTGATCTCTTCACTGTAGGGTCCGTGCTGGGCTGTGGAGGACTGAGGTGCTAGTGTGTCCAGCCTACTTACAACCCATTCTTAGCAGTTGAAAGTTGTGGTAAAGAGCCATTTCTAATCGGATGTCACTGAAATTAGCCACAGCAGAAGATCAGAGAGGGAGAGCTAAGTGCAGAGTCCAGGTGTTGGCAGGGGCTTTGCAAAGATGATGCTCCTTGGAGGTTGTCTCAGTATGGGGACAGCAGTCCAGATGTTCTTTGCTGTGAGACAGCACAGTCTCTACACACTAGGTCCCCAAAGCCCAGGTGTGCTTTCAAAAAGAAGAAAACCAGAACTGCTCTGGAAAGTTGGGAACTTGAATTAGTTAGCCTTCTATCCCATGTGATCCTTGGGCCTAACCACTTCGGAGACAGTAAGATACTTGTTTACATGAGTAAACAATAAGAGGTAACATTGGAAGAGTAAATCATAATGCATGACTGCCGTAAAAAATTTCAACTTAGAGGAGAGAGGTCTTTGACTTAATAGTTGAGTGTGAAACTAAGTGGTTTTGATGTTGTGATTGGAAATGGGGAACTTTTTGGTAGGGGATTTGCATGTTGAAAATACCATGTTAAAAAAAAGTTCTGTTCAAGATAAAGTGAAGTGTGTCTTTATCAGGCTGCAATTAAGAAAACTTTGTGGATTACTTGCAGTGTTGACAGAGAGAAAGGAATTTTAAAAAAATGTCTGCCTATATCTGAAATCAGAAAAGAGGAAAGGGTAGGGCCAGGCAGGGAGGGTGAAAAATGGGGCCTAGATTACTCTTCCTGTTTATTTCTAGCCTTTGGCGACTTAAAAGCCCAAAGTATTGGCATGATTTCATACTGAATAGGATACCCACCTTTGACAGAACCATGGTTCCCAGATCTGTAGGTGGATCTTCAGGCAAAATTGGCTAACTGTGCGCCGAGGACAAAGGAAAGACATCATCTGTCACTGTCCTCCTGTCCTGGAGACCCTGTCCAGCTCTGCTCCACCTGCTTCCTCTGCCTGCAGACTGCTGCCAGCAGACTACTGCTGCAGAACAGAAGGCACAGCAGGAGCCCCAGACTGCCCTCCCTTTGGCCCTTATCTCTGCAGGCTAGAGTTGGGACCGTGCCTTCCCAGCCAAAGCCAACACTGGAAAAGGCACACAGCTCAGTGCCGCTGCTGCTTATTTCAGTTAGGTCTCAAAAACCTTTCTCATTCTCAGCCAGTAACAAGTCATTAGCAGACTCAGGGTTTGTGGATTACCCAGGGTCTATAACTGAGAGACTCTGCCCTCTGTGATAAATTATATCATGTGGCATCCTATTCTGTTAGACTGAAAGGGAGATTTCTAAGATTGGATTCGCCGAACTGTGAGCAAAGCAAAAAGCGCAGGTGTGCTGTTCTCCCAAAGGGGAAGGAATGAGCTGGTTAAAGGGTAGTTCCTGTTTCTTACCACCAGGTGGTGCTCTTAGGCCATCATCAGTAGATGGTGTTGTCTTCCCTACTGACAGGATGTTGATAAATAGGGGATTATAACTTGAAAGTACTGGTGGAGAAAATGAGGACCTATTAGGGTTTTTAGGTGTTTCCTATTAAAGGTGTTTAACATAGTTACCTACATTGAGCTTTTGTTGACAATTAGTATGGTTGTTCTAAGAGTGAAAGTGAATATGTATTTTTTCTGTCATTAGAACACGGCAAATTTACTACAAAAAGGTAAGAAAGGAAAGAGAGACACCTGCATAGACAGGTGGGCAGAGAGCTACCTGCAAGTTCTTTACCTTGGTAAATTTGTCATGCAAAATTTATCATGCTAGGGATGCTTCTTAGAGTTTTTTTTTCCCTTAAATTTTAATTATATTTCTGCTCTGAGCAATTAAGGCGATTCAACAGTACAAAGTAGAGTTCACGCTCTAAATTTAGCTATCTTTTGCTTTCTTCTGCAAAATAGTGTAGACTTTCAAAGGAATATAGTATTTGACCTAACTCCTGATTTCCTTTTTTTTTCCCCCCACAAGGAAATTAGACTCTTTATTAGTAGCCTTGAATCTTAGGACTGAGAGAGAGGAGAATTTGAGCATCCAAAGTTCATTATTGTTTATCTAGAATTCAGTTACAAGGTTTAGCCTTGACTGCTGACTTCTAAATACAGACAGAAGGACAGCTCAGAATCATGTACTATATAGAAGATAATCCCTCGAGCAGATTGGTTTTTCTTCAGACACTGTAGTATAGTCTTTTATTTCGTGAAAGAAGGCAGCATTAGCTAGTTGTCACTATGGTGGGCATAATAAGCATTTGTTAAAAGCTAACTTATTTTTGATTTGATGTTACATCATCATGACCTTTGATCTTGTCCAGTAATGGGAACAGGCTAGATTTCTGTTGAGTTTTCATACTTCAGGGTCACAATATATATTGTACATTAATTTGTCATTTTATATGTAGGTAGATCCTGAAATGTTTTTTTCTTATACAGAATCATTTAAATGTGTAAAAAATAATTGATTTTTAAAAGTCCTAGGAGAAATTTCTTTGTAAGAAAAATTAGCAAAAGTTTATTGGTTTATATATTATAAATGTTCAGATTCCCACCCAAAGATCAAATAGTTGAGGACTAGTAATGTTTCATTTTATCTTAGTAACATCTTACTGGCATAAGGAACCTTGGCTCAGTTTTCAAAATTGTAATGTAATAATGAGGAAACTAAGAATTCAGGAACTTTGGGTTGCAAAATAGTCCTTTGCAAAACAAATAGCTTTTACTAAGTAGATGATTGGATGGTGCCAAGTGAATAACAAATATTTATGGGTTGTTAAACCTTAGGCATGAACCTGTTCTGGCTCCTCACTTTATAGATCCAAATATGTTAGGGAACAACCAAGAGCAAAGCCTGCGAGAGGCTCTACAGCTCATTGCAAGCGATGCAAGAACTGAGTACTTGGTTCTCTCTGGTTCTGTGTCCAGCGTTCTTGAATCTGTATCCTGTTGACCACATTAGAGAATCAAAGAACTCCAGTTCTGCCAAGCATGGCACAAGAAAAGGGAAAAAGAATAGCTTTTCCCTTCCCCCCAAGTACTGGTAACTAGATCAGCTTGCATGAATTAGGGCAGAAATCTATGAGCAATAACAAAGACTGATTTCATCACCGCCCATTTGGTTTCAACTCTTGTCATCTTTTTTACATGAAGAGCAATGGAAATAAAATTAGAGTTATTTTAACACTGTTCATCATTAAGATAGGAGTTACGACATTTTGAACTCTCAGATATCTAAACGAATAAGGCAAAAAGAGTAATTATTCACAGGCCCTAAAATAAGATTTCCCAAAATAAAAACTGTTTTGAGTGAGTTTAACTAGTTAAGTCTTCATATAACTATTACTGAATTCTGAGACTATGGGGGCGGTAGAAAAGAGAGATGGTAATTAAAGTTTGACATTAACCACAACATTATATTGCAGAATTACAGTTAAGAGGTTCTGTTCTTATAACCTAGTCCTCTCTCTTTCTCTGATTTCTGAGTAGTATCTTCATCTGATATTGACAATTTAATTTGAAACTAAACCATTTTAGCACATATTGGTACAGGCAGGTTAATTCGTTCCTTAAAGTTTATTTGGCAAAGATGTTACTTAGGAAATTTCAGTTGCTTAGGAAATTTCATTTACTTAGGAAATTTTTAGGGGCCCTCTGCTGATACCTTCTGGTACTGCTCTGAGCACCTTGTTTTTAGACTATTATTTACGATAATATGGACATTTAAAAAATTAAAGTGTTTAATGTATTGGCTATGTTAACATTTTGTTAGTGTGATCTAAGCAGTAATATATATGAACAGCTAATTTAAATAATATGAACATTTTAAATATTAATTAAAATAGATTTAATAATTTTCTTGGGGTTCCTTCTAATGTTAATATTCTGAGAATTCCAGTTTAGGTCTTCAACTGTAGTTATACTCAGTCCAATTAGGTCTAATTTTTAGATTTAAGTTGGAGGAATATGGACACACACCTGTGTGTGTTGATGTGTGTGCTTACACCTGTAGATTACTCAGAGTCAATTGCATGATGTGAACTTGAGAAAGAGCCAGTGACTGCCACTAGTTCTGCACTTTTTTGCTAAGAAAATAGTTTTATTATTTTGATATTTTGAAATATTCTTTGGGTGCCACTCTATTCTCATGCTAAATATTTATACATGGTATGGTATCCAGATTATGAGTATTAAATATCTATTGAGGATCCATAATCATGTAAGTGGGCCCCGTATAACCCCATATTAAAGATCCATAATCATGTAAGTGGGCCCCGTATAACCCCATATTAAAATAATAAGACAAGAAGGCCGCTAACTAATCTAGTAGCTTCCAAATTATCTTGCTTGCCCACACTTTTAGCATATTTTTAATATTATTGTTTAGTTATATATTGTACACTTATTTTTGTGTATAGTAAATGAGTTATATAACAAACATTAAAAGAATTATATAAAAATATACACAAAAAGTTATGGTATTTCTTCCTGTACTCATTAGATTATATTGAATACACACTGAGATTGATGTTTCCTGTATTTCATACCAATATAAATTCAGGACAATTTCCCTCTAAAGAATTTTTGGTAATGTGAGAATCATTTATAATTGAATTAGGAATGTGACCTTAGTGCAATTAAGAGCACACTTTACAATAGGACTGTCAGTTATGAGATAGGCTGCCTTTGGTGGGAGGTTTCCTCTCCTGCTGAGATGATCAGGCAAAGACTAAAGATCCACAGGGTCATGGGAGTATGTTGTAGGAAATGTCTGACCCCCACCGAAGGCTGCCCTTCGCAGACTCAGATACTCTTTTGAAGATTTCGTGTCTGTAGATAGGAATTCCCAGGATGAGCATTTACATTTAAAATACTGCAGGAAAGTTAGGTTAGGTTGTGAATGAAGATCTGACTCAAGATTACCTTAGGAAATTATTCAACTTTATCCAGATTTTCTCAGAACTTCTGCTGTCTTCCTTACAAATTTGATGTTTTCTGATTCTCATGCTATCACCACAGAGAAAACATGTTTAAAAGTCTCCTGTTAAGCCAATAGCCTGACTCTATGGAAAACTTAAATACATAAATAGTAGGGAATTCCAACAATAAACTTCACTTCTTCTGCTTCATTATACCCAAAAGAAATTTTAAAAGGAACACGTGAAAGCAAATATAGACTGGTGTATGGTATCACAGATTTTGTGATACTAAGTGAAAACACAGTTACATGTTTTCAATTGGTTAAATTCCCTCTAACAATTTTAAGTACTTTTCATTAAAATAATTCATTCTGGCAGAAAAAAAATTCTGCACTAGAAATCATTGTCATTTTTTTAAGCTCCAAATTGTGTGACCCTAAAAAGTTAGCTTCCTCCTCGCATTTTCTTTTTTCTCTTTGATGAAGAAGGGTGTTTTCTGAAAACCAGCTAAGATAAATCAGCAGTAAATTCATAAATTTCAGCTTTTTTATTATCCATGTCTTGAATGGAGTGTTGTGGATGTCACTGCAGTGCTTCCGAGAACCCACTTAAGTTTCTCTGATGTAGTAATTTGCTTCTTGCCTGGCTTAATGTCTTAATCTCTTTCATTGTCAACACAGAGGCAGAAACCTCTGCATCAGTAAACCTGAGTGTTGAATATTAGAAATCACCAAAAATTGAGACCAAGAAAAAGCTAATTCAGTATTTGTGGAGATTTCCACTTCAGCAGGACTTTCTTTCAGAAATACAAAAAAACATGAAATTAATGGCCATAAAGATGGAAGTCCCAATTCTGAATTGTTTATTTCTGAATAGTTCTTTGTAAAAGGTTAACAATGGAGTAGTGCAGTAGCAGCAACACTGAATCTATGACCTCCCCCATATGGATGTTCTGTGGGAAATGCTTCCTAGCTCTCTAGTGAAATTGAAACCTACTAGAACATGTGCAGTGTTAGGGAGCATACTCGTTATTTCTTAATAAAGTTTCATGTTAGACAGCTGTGCAAGAGCACTTTAAATGATAACGTGATTGTGATCATAGGCAGGACTAAAATATCTTAAACATTACATCTGACTTAAGCTCGCTAGAGGCTTTTCAAGAACATTTTTCAGCAAGTTTATTTTCAATGATTAGATGCTGTTCAGGAGACAATTATACATGCATTCTTCTAGGCAAAAGAGAGTTGTACCCAGGTTTTCTTCTCCTTGAAATTGTCTGCTGCAGGATCCAAAACAACTGAAGAAAACAGTATGCCTAATTTTGTTATTGTGTGATTGTTTCTGACTTGTGTGATTAAGAAGTGATTGTTCATCACTTCTTTGATTAACTTCCCCCATTTTCCATATTTTTTGGGTGTCATGCATTGTCTTTACATAATTTGTATTGAGTTATAACAAAGAATCAAATTAAACTTAAGCAGATAAATGCTTGTGAGATTAATATAGTCTTACCAGAGAGCCTTAGGTCTAAGGTGAACTTGGTTTAGTTTCCCTGTATAAAGATGGATTTCAGGCTCCTTTTCTATCGTCAGAAGTTTAGCTTCACAAGAATGGGAATAAAGGTTTTATGATCCGATTATAGCTCAGGAGAATTAAGCCCACAATATAAATTACCTATAGTGAGTGTACATAATAGTTTGTGATGTGTATCCTATTTTTTGCGGGGGGGTTTTGCTCATAGTTCCACGGTCATTATCTTTTGTTGTGTTAAAGAGTACAGAGATTTGTGGATTGCTATAGAAATTGAAGACAAGTTGACTTCATCTTGTTTTCATCATCATATAGCTCTAGTGTTTCACTGAGTAAAATCACAATTGAATTAAACTAATTTCCTCATTTCAATGAGGACATCATACTTAGACACATCTCGACTAACTTATTTTAGTGGGATTTGCCTAAAAATGAGATCTAAAAAAATTAGCTATCATTGAAAACTGACAGAAAACTTTGTAAAAGACATGGATAGCACATTAAAGCACTCCCATAGTTTCGCCTTTACTCTGCACTCAAAACACTTGACTTCTGGTCGTCAAATGTGGGTCTCCAGCCCCCTAGGCCAACCAGTTCTACCGCCAGCTGGATACCCTACAGTTTGAGGCAGGAGTAGTGTCAGACCCCATAGGTCCAGGCTATCGCCCCTGCTTTTGACCAACTGACTATAGCTCTTTGATTTCCATGACTCAGTTTGTCAGATTCAGTTAACTTGCTGTATGACTCACGTAACTGAGGAAAACGTGTATCTTACTGGATTACAGATTTATCATGAAAGTAGTGGCCAGGTGGAAGAGATGCAAGGCATGTGGAAGAAGACGCAAAACTTCCAGGTCCTCTAGGAGTACCACTGCCCCGGACCGCCATTGTTCAGGATTTTTCTAAGTTTTATTATAGAGGTCCAATTGGGTCAGTCACACTGAAGGCTACCGGTCTTCAGTGCCTTTCCTCTCCGGAGGTGGGGATAATATTTGTATGGAAAGTTTGTATGGGCAGCCCGACCCCATCCTTAGTTACCTGGGCTCTTAGGTGTCAAAAGTTACCTCGTTAACATAAATTCAGGTATAATTGAAAGAAGCTTGTTATCAATAATAAGCCCCCATTTTCACTCACGTGTTCTGAAACTGTTTCAGTAACTGAGTACAAAAGACCAGTATGATAGCAAATGACATCCGCATTGCTCGGACGCTAGGAAATTCCCGGAGTTTTGGTAGATGTGAACTGGGAACCACAGGCAGTAGACCCCCCCCAATATATATATGATTTATTTTATGTATATGATTTATTTTTTATTTATTTTATATATAATAGATATAAATTATAAATTATATCTATTATATATAAAATAAATCATATATAATAAGTCATAATTTATTTTTTATTTATTTTATATATAATATAGATAAATTATATTATATATAAAATAAATCATAGCACTCATATAGTCAATATAAAAAATATCAGAAGCCATTCTTTTTTGGTATAAGTACATTTTCTTAATGATTTGTAGCCTTGTGATTTTTTTTTTCTTTTTTTCTTAGTCTGTATTTATCATCATTCACTATCTGTGGGTTCACAATTCAATATTTTGTCCTAGTACCACTTTGAAATCACAGCTGGATATTGTGAATAGCATTCTGTCAATACATCGGCCAGCAACAAACTATAGGAACAAATGAATTCAAGAAATATCATTTCAGATATGTGCCTGCGCCCTTAGTCTTTGAGAAAATTGTTGAATCGAGGAATTTAAGACTTTTCTTTGCTTTTCGGCAACATTTTCTAAAATGTTCTAGAAGCATAAAATGTTCAACTTGCGTGTGATTCTACTAGCAACAGATTTTCTATATACTCTTTTATTTTATTTTTTTAATATTTAAAAAAATTTTTATATACTCTTTTACTACTATCTTTTGGTTTCTCAAAACTCACAGGTTTTGTAACCCAAGGAACATTTATTTTAATTGTTTATCACGTAGTACACATTTTTCTTAAAAAGTCACTAGAGGACTAGTTAGCTGGAACTCTTATCATATTTCCCACTTCACACATTGAAACTCTTCACTTTCATTCTGGAATTTGTTTTAACCTCTGTCTTGTTTGATAGAGACTTTTCTCAAGTGCCTAATCACCTGTAACTTTCTGTTCATACTTGAGGGAGGATTAAAATGCTGGGTGGCAGGCTTTCCTTTGTGAGAGCCTAAAGGTTGATGGTATTTACTGCTGGACACAGGCCTGTTTTATTGTGAACTCCTCCAATTGTCAGTAGCAAGACAATTGTCAGTATCAGGATGTGTTTCTTTGGTCAGTTATTCCAGCATCGTTTCAAACTTGCTTTTGGGGGTGGGTACATGATGATGGTGATAATGAGCATGACTGCCTATGTTCTGGAAGATTTAGGACAAGAGGACTGAAATTTACCTAAAGTTTCTCTGTCTAGATCTTCTGTTGCTGTGTTTCAGTCTCACCAAAAGTGAAGCTCTGGACTGATGACCTTGCTTTGTGTTAGGAAACTAACACAGTATAAATATTTTTAATCCATCCTCTATTCTCAGGCCCAGTCCTGCTGTTAGAATAGGCCAGTGTTATCAGTCTGAACCTATATAGAGTTTTTGCATAAATTTGGCTACCAAGCACTGACTGGAAAAAAGGTGAAATCTTAGTAATTTATTACTGGGTCATCTGTTTGGCACCTTCCAATGTTTTATTGACTTAGTCTGTTGCTGTTCTCTCTACCTTTGTGGATATATGCTTTTTATTATTCAGTTTTAGTAGAAAGTCAAAACCAATGTGTTCATCTGAAACAAATTCCAGAATAAAAGTTCATTATTAATCCATTAATTCTCTTCCTAGAAAGTTTTATTGGATAGAAATTTGAGGGACTTTGATTACAGACTTACTTTGTCCCCAAGTAGAAGTCTCTGAAAAGGTGTACTGATTGCTATACAGGTTATGTCCCCTCTCCCGCCTGCCCCCCCAGCACATAAAAAAACCTTTTGAAAAAAAAAAAAAACAAAACAGTATTGTGAAGTAGAAAAGGACTAGGATCCATTTGTGTCTTCCTGTGGCTACTAAATTTAAATTGAATTTGTATAGCAAAATCATTTTTCCATTGATGTAGAGTGTTATAGGCCAAATGTTATTTAAACTTTGCTTTTAGATATAAAAGATTAGTTTTCTACATCTGGTTTAAGTCTTACACTCAAATATTACTTTAAATCATATGAATTTGCCATTATTTGGGCACTTCTGGTATACAAAAATGGTAATTTTGTTTGATTCAACATAGCGAAGTTAAAAGACCTTTAACAGCTTAGGTAACATACTTTCTGTCCAGTGTGGGAATTGGTTCCTTTGCATTCTTGGAAACATTCCAGTGTGAGGAAAGGGTGAGGTAAAATGGTAGCCTAATGTTAAATAAGGGGGAGCCGTTAGTATTCTGCTAGGTCTAGAGCTGCATCAGCTTTTCTGTAGTGTTCTAGAAGTCCCACAGTTCTGAGTTTGGAGGCTGTCAATCCCATGAAGTGCCATTTAGATGTACACAGTGCCTGTGAATTTGGATACTAACTCTCCCTGAACCCTGACTCCAGGCAGTATATATGTAGAGGGGATTTCAGCAAGTAGCAGTTTAGTTGAATTACTGTTACCTAATTTTATTTACTCTGTGTACAGTTTTCATGTGTCTTTCCTAAGGTTAGTTAATAATTTAACTTTGAAATGATACTATGATTACTGAGAGGTTTAAAACACTGTGGAATTAAAATATACAGCAACATTTGCAAAAGAGTGGGTTGGCAGAGTTTAGTTGTTGTGAAGGTCTTGGATTGTTTAGAATGTGGTTAAGGTAATAGTGAGTTAAATATATATATATATATATATATAATAGTTTGTAGTGTAACCACTAAAAGAATAATACAAAAATGTGTAACAAACCAGTAGAAGAGAGAAATGGAATATTAAAAATGCTTGATTAAATAGAAAAGAAATAAGTGAAGGAATAAAGGACATATAGGACATATGGACAAATTTAAAACAAAACAAATAGAAAAGTTAAAAAACAGGAAAAGACAATACCATGTACCCCCCCCAAAAAAAAAAGGTGTAATAAAATTGTGTTCATATTAGAAAAGTTGACATCTTCTCTGTCACGGTGGCACATGCCTTTAATCGCAGCCTACAGAAGCGAGGCCAAGGCTAGGAATTGCTTGAGTCCATGGGTTTGGACCTGCCAGGGGCAACATAGTGAGACCTAGTCTTTATGTTGTTGTTGTTGTTGAGACTAGGTCTCGCTACTTTTGCCCATGGAACCCCAGGCTCTTGTTGCCCAGGGTACCACAGACTGAAGCGATCCCCAGCCTCAGCTTCCCAGGTAGCTGGGATTACAGGTGCACGCCACCACGCCCAGCTGTTTTTTTGGAACTAGGACTCACTACATGCCCCACACGGGACTCAAACTGCGATCCCTAGCCCCGGCCGCTTCATAGGCTGAAGCTTACAGGCACGAGCCACCATGCCCGGCCATGTGAGACCTATTCTTAAAAATAGCTAGGTGGCACACCTGTAGTCCCAGCTACTTGGGAAGCTGAGACTGGGGATTGCTTGAGTCTGTGGTACCCTGGGCAACTTGAGCCTGTGGGTCCCCGGGCAACGAAATGCGACCTAGTCTCCAAAAAGAAAAAGGAAAGTTACATCTTTTCATGACAGTGCTGCATTTCAGAATGCTAAAATGGTTGTCTCAGTAGGAAGATGCAACAATCCTACACAACCTTCTCTTGTTGCTTGGTATGCTAACCATTTGTCTGGGTGTGGTCTTTGGGTCTTTTGAACACTGTTCTCAAGTTTCTGTAGTCTGTGAGGGAAAAGTTCCCTCTTTGTCTCTCTGAGTGTGGTAATGTTCATGTCCAACATGCTCTGGCATTGTTAACAATTGTGTGGGGTACCCCTTGAGAGAACAAAACCCAAGTTGTAATTGTTTCATATAGTGTTATAGTGATTTTAATGTGATTATTGTCCTTTGAAAAAAGCTAAGCGTGAGAGATAGAATTTAGATAAGGACTGAAGAAGTCAATTACTTTTTAAAGACTTTTTTGAACATTTATGTGATTATAAGTAAAAAGGTATTATAAAGAACAAATCAGAAGGGAATAGCTGTTTGTTCATTTATAAGGATTCTTGGCAGTATGCCATTTTGGGATACTAGGTCTTTAAATCTCTGCAGTGATGTGTCACTGTCAAAACTCTTCACTTTTCTATGGAGAGAATGCCCCATTATTTAGAGAAGATTCTTTTTTTTTTTTCTTTTTTTTTTAAAGGCATGTCTCTGTTGGTCTCTGTGCCCAAAGCAGTTTAAAGAAAATAGTGCTAATCAAGGAATGTACTTGGAAATAGAAATATAATTAGTGTCATTTCTTTCAAAAATTGTGGTTAAAGAATAAAGTTTACCATTTAACGGTATATAAGTATACAAGTTAGCAGCTTCAAATATGTTTATATTGTTTCAAAAACAGGCCTCCAGAACATTCTCATCTTGTAAATTGGAAACTACAGCAATAAACTTCATCCTCTCCATGGTCGCTGCAGTCACTGGTCACCGCCATTCTGCTTTCTGTTCTCTGAAATCGATTGCTCTAGATAGCTTGTGGGTATTTGTCTTTTACAATTAACTTAATTCATAACATAAATGACTTCAAGGTTCATCCATGTTGTAGCATGTGATAACATTTCCTTTCCTTTTAAGATTGAATAATATTTCTTAAATGAATATCCCACATTTGGCTTTACCCTTTTTATCTATCAGTTGTATTTGACTTGCTTCTACATCTTGGCTGTTGTAAATAGTACTGTGAATATGGCTATGAAAATATACCCTGCTTTCAGTTCTTTCGTAGATGTACTCAGAAATGGAACTACTGCATTATATGGTTTTTTTTTTTTCATGAACTGCTGTTCCATTTTCCTGTGGCAATTGCATTTTCCTGTGCCAATTTTACAGTCCCGTCAAGAGTACATTGAGGGTTCCCATTTCCCCATATCCTCACCAGCACTACTTATTGTTTTACATTCTGTATACCCATTGCACAAACAAGAAGTATTCTGATTACTCTATGCATGTAACATGTTGCCTTGTTAGCATGGAAAAACTGCATTTTACTGGCCAGTTGTTTTGCACCTCTGTGTTTTAGCTTGTGCTCTTTCTGCTGCATGGAAAGATGTTTGCCAAATTCCTATCTAACTTTCAAGTCTCCAATTGTGAGAATATGTGTCCCACTCAAAGCTTACCACCTCCTCTTCCAGGTCACTGCCCCTTAGCAATAATTATTGCTAATATTACAGCATTTGTCACATTTATGACAATTGTTTTAAGTTTTCTATTTCCTTACTAGATTATGATTTCCTTAAAGGGGATGTGTCTGTCATTGCATACTTTCTGGTGTCTTAGTGCTTGTTTGTTCATGGCTGAAGGAGGTTTTCTGAAATGAGGTTATATTGAATGGTGAAAGCCTGCCAAAAACTTAAGAGTTGTACTGACTGACTTGATGGCTGGTGCTGTACAGCCACCTTTTACTGGTTATCTTAAGAAACTGGTTAAAATCCACAGTGATATTTGTTTGAACAATAAGGTTTATTTAGTATAGCTCTGTTAAATGACTGAACACCAAAGAGATAAGGGGAGACTATACACTTACTGCTTTAGGTGTGCCGGGGTTTAGGAAAACTTACTCATAATGTAAAGCATAAAGGCTTAAGTCTTTCAAGTGGAATAATTGTGCACTTTATAAAAAAGTTTTCTGCATGAATATTTTAAGTAGTGTTCCTTTTTAGTATATTTAAAAAACATTAAAAATAGCAGTGAGCATGAAGTAGTAGGAAAAGCAATGTAGTGCAAAAATACTTGGAGTTCTATTCCTATTCTGATCCCAGCTTTAATTTGTGTCAAGTTTGAAAACTTCTTTGAACATTAATTTCCTTCTCTGTAAAAGTGTAGTTTGTATTACATGATATTCAATGTTACAACTTTAATATAGATTTATTTTTTAAAATGTTTAGAACTTTAAGAATGAGATTTATTGCAGAGGCAATATAGTGTTTTGAATACAGAAACCAGCTAAATTGGGATTACTTAGATTTCGTAAGAAAGCATTGAAGATATTTGTGATACCTATTTTTGCTGAGAAAGCAAATCAGAAAATAGAATAGTTTTTGTAAAACAAACCAAGTATATTCTATATGTGCTTAGGAAAACATCGAGTGAGAAGTTATTTCTAATAGAATTGTTATATGAGGGATTAAAAAAAGAAAACAAAATAAAATGTTTCCCCAGAAGATAATGATCACACTGACACAAATCCATTATATTCATAAAGGCCATTTGTGAATTTGAGACTAGATTATTGTGTGACACAAAGCAAAGGAAGCATTGAACTGGGGCCAGCAGGTCAGAGCCAGTCTTGCTCTCTTTCCTGGGTTTACTAGTGACTCTTCCCGAGGGCACAGAGCAGAAACCTGCACACTCTGGCGGTTGATGTTGTGCTTTTTCACTCAGGATGGGAACAAAAATTCTAATCTGGGTTCTATGGATGAGTTTAGAGGAATCCTTGGATCATTTGGAATTTTGTTAAAAACACCATGTCCCACCATGCATTTCATTCCAGTGACTGAGTTCATGACTTTCAGCAGATTTAAAAATAGTACATGAGCCAAAAAAGATTAAGAATTGCATTGCAGTTGTTGTTTGTTTACTTCCACTTAGAGTATAAGATGATGCGGCTTTTCAGTCACCAGCTTCACAAACTACTGAAAAAAACTGTCTATTTGAGGCCTAGGTTGCAGAAATGTTGATTGTACATTTCTAGCTTTCCTGCTACTATTTTGTAACCTTTGATCTTGGCCTAGGACTATCATCCAAAAGTCTGCCAGACTCACAATAGATCAAGAGTTTCTAATCTTTTTCCTAACAGCTCAGTTTATTGATGATCATTTCAGTTTTTGTTTTTATCAAGAATTGGATTACCATCACATGCTCAAATAGTTTTAAACAAGTTTTGTTGCATCTAACCAATCAGAATTTTATATCTCTTTTAATAGGCAAAAATAAATTCCTTTTAGAATGAAGATGGCATCCCTTTCTTCTACAAGTTCTTCTTTGTGTATCTGGGACCTTTGATTATCTATATCATGTTTTGTTTGTGACTAATATTTGATGTATAATTGGGTCTGTAGACTTGACATTTTTTCCCTAATTTTTCTCTTCCTCTTTAATTGGGAGCGGAGAGGCAATTAGAAAGACTTTTAGAACAGTTAATACCAGATTCTAGTTACTTATATCAGAAACACCACCAAAGGTTTATGTTTAAAGGCATTATGTCTTTCTGTAAGAAGTTTCATTTTTCCCCACACAAATATTTTATTAATTCTTCATGCAGTTTTCTAAATATTCTTGTTTCATTTAGTGTAGGAGAGAATGGAGTTGCTGCTAGTCTTAGCATTTAAAAACAAAAACAGAATGCGTAGATCCTTAACAACCTGCTTTCTGTTTGGAATTAAATTTCAGTCATTTACTTTGACTTTTGGGTTACTTTGCATACTTTGAGCCTTAGATATGAAAGGATCTTCACTTTGAACCATAGTCATTGATCTAAAAGATCTTTTGGAATTTCACAAGTACTTTAAATATGTTCAGTTGTTTCCAATTAAGATTTTTTTAGTTGTAATTTTATACATGTATTTTGGTTAGTGTCATTTTTGGTAGGCTTGGCGTCCTGTTATTTGTTTGAATTTGATATATCTCTTTATAAAGTATTGTGAAGTATGTGTATGTCATATTTTAGGTGAACTTACACATTTTGTGCATTTGGTGATAATTGGAAGCCAACAGTGATATGGGCATTTGAGAATAAACATTAAAGAGCTACCTTTTCTAATTCATCTTTAACTTTTCTCACTCAGAAAAAAACACTGTATGGTTTCATAATACCGAAACCTCTTTTTAGAGAGAGGATTTTGTTTTACTTATTTGAAGAGTCAGAATATTTCACAGGTATGTTTGAGAGATCAGTGGTACTAAATGCCTAACACAATGACTGCTCTTAGTAGGTTCTTTTCAAAAACGGATATGAGCGCAGTATGCTACACTTGGATGTAGTCATGTTTACAGGCAATGAGAGTTACTGGTGCAGAGAAAAATTAATAACTGCCAATAAGTTCTGCCCTGCTCGGTTGTTAAATATATTAACAAATATTGAACAGTTCAGAGGAATATGTACTGTGTAAAGTTTCATTAAACTGAAGCTTACCCTTACTGTGATTGCCTGGAAATAATCAGATAGGAGGAAACTGGCAAATCACAGCAAAGTGTTTTTCTCTTTGAAACTGTTTTCTTGTTTTCCATGCCTTTGGGGGGGGGGGGATTACTTCTTTCTGAATTGTGTGTGTGTAGATTTTTTTACATTGCTTGAAGGCTAGAGTGCAGTCTCCTCAGGAGGCAACTGTAACTTGTTTAGGACTTTGAGGCAGAGTTGCAGTCACTCTATGAGTCTGCCTCTGCACCTGACATTCCTTCCCCTGGCCCCTCCCTGTGAATAAGAGGAAAGGCTTGGCC
This sequence comes from Uropsilus gracilis, assembly GCA_004024945.1. Lineage (NCBI taxonomy): Eukaryota > Metazoa > Chordata > Mammalia > Eulipotyphla > Talpidae > Uropsilus > Uropsilus gracilis. Next base: position 29,727 of record PVHY01015046.1, read on the forward strand.
AATTACGGCAGACAAAGGCGCACAGCTGCTGAGCCCAGCTGGGAGGAGTTTCCTTCTGAGCAGACTTGGTCTAGGCAGGGGGTTTGTTTGCCACCTCCCCTGGCAGATTATCTGCCGAGCAGGTTGAGGTGCAGGTTGAGGTGACCGGGCAGGAGGGGCGGGGATGCTGTTCTCTGCAGGTACCCCCTGCGCGGAGAGGCTTTTAAGAGGGGAAGACGAGTTGCAGTTGCCAGTTTTCTATTTGGCAGATGCATTCTAACCCCATTCGCCACTCCTCCCACACAGACCAGAATGTCAGGTCCGCCTCCCCACCTCCCCCCACCCCAACCTGGAGGCTCAGGTGGCACTGTGGCAGCATCCTCTGCTGGTGACTTGGTAGGAAGGGAAGGGGTGGTCCTTCTCTCTGGACCCCTCACGGCTGACTCACAGGAAGTGCTAGCAGAGCTTGGCACTGGGTGAAGCAGCTCGAGGATTCTGCCCCTCCCTGCCTCTGGCCAGCCCGCCCCTCGCCATGGCGTAGGCTTTGCAGTGTCTCTCTGTGGAACAATGCGGTGGCTCCAAGTTTTCTAAGACTCCCCGCGAAATTCTTTGGACTTTCATGACAGTCTCCAAAATGTTTTGCAACCTACTTTTTCGAGAAGCTGTGTTTTAAAACCCCCTTCATGGATTGCTTTGTCTGACGATTGCTCGGGGTGACCATGGTTCAGCGCTTCAGCCTCAGGAGGCAGCTATCCAAGGTGGGTAGCTGGGGCAGCTTTGTGTTGTGTCTGTGGGAAACGCTCACCGCTCGGCTCTGCTGCTACCTTTCTCTTCGCAGCAACTCTTCTGCCACGCCTGCCTGCCTGCCTGCCTGCCTGCCTGCCTGCCTTCAAGTGCTAAGGAGGGGCTGGGGGAGAAAACGCTGCCTTTTGTTCTTTCCTCTGACAGACACAAAGGTGTAAGACTGACTTCACCGGCAGCCCCACATTTTCTTCCCCTAAAGCCCCACCTATGGTCTAAATTTGGAGGAAGTTGTAGTTTGGCTCTCAGCTACCATATCCAGAGTGTGTGAAAGAGAAAGACTGCTGGGTTAAAGAAAAGTGCCTGTTTAATCAGCAATTAACCTAGCAGCTTGTGGACCAGGATGAGAGAGGCTTACTGGTCTGAGTTATTAATGCTTTCATACAGAATTTAGGATTAAACTGGAGAAAACCAGCCAAACTCACAGGCGTTCAGTCAGTGAGACTGCTGTGAAAATGTTAGAATGAGTGCTTGGTTGTGTTAAGAAACTTGCGTACTTAATGGAGTGAGTATGAATAGCAGTTCCTAGAAGGCTTACGAATCAGTTTTCAGAATCATGTTTGCAAGGTGGGTTTCATGTGTATAGCTTTGGGAAAAGTCTTCTTAATTTAGGAAAATCAAACTTAAGATGGAAAAAATAAAAGGTAGCCTGTTCTCAGAGAAGGGTTGCTGCTTACCAAATTGGCCCTGTCCTGGGCAGTCCTCTCTTGCGGGACCAGACTTGAGCTCTCTTTTTAGCTAGCGCAGAGACTGTTTGGGAAAGAGATGTGTCGAGAGAGAGAGCCATGTGTTGAGAACCCTCCTCTGTTCTTTAGACACTTCATTTTTAAGATGTAGTAGTTGATGGTCAAATTGTGTCATAGTTCGTATTCTACAGACAGAATTTTAAACAAATACTAAGTCAGTACCTTTTCTTTATTCTCTTGGTTGTTAGTCAGAAATGTTAAGTCCAGAAATATGTTCCTGTCCTAAGGGAAGACCTTTAGTTCTTCATTGGTCCCCCTATTGTAGAATTTGTTAAAAATTGAGTGAAGGAAAATTGAGTAGGAAAAAATTGAACAGAGTTCATGCCTCAATCTCCATGTCAAATTTCATCCCTTTTCTTGGCTCCTAAAAAAGGGATTTTTTTAGGAGTATTAAAATATATTTCCCTGCCTCTCCCCTCCTTGTGTTCTAAGGGTATGTGTGGAGGGGACTAGGTTGCAAACGTGGCTTTCATGTGTAGAGGGGCTAGGAAGTCTCCAGCCTTCTCCTAAAAGAATCATTTTTGTTCTCATAGAACAACCTCTAGTTTGTGTATTCTTAAATATCTCATTTCAAATACTGGATATTTTCCCTAGAATATTCTGATGGTTCTCTTAGGATGATGGATGTTCACATCTGAACTAAGTGAAAAAGAGTAAGTAAATTAAGACATAGGTGAAATTAAAAATCTTAATATTTCCAGGTGTTTAATTCAAAAAGTAGAGTTGCGCTAGGTGGTAATTTTCAATAAGAAAATACCTGTAGTCTAGGTATTTTGCTACCAGTGTTTCTCTAGTTAAAAAAATTTTTAATTTTAACTATTTTCACTCTGTGTTATGTGGATGACTGATTTATAGAAAGGACACTTCTGGGGCAATTAGAAGCGTATCTACTCTGTAACCAGAAGAAATAGAAGGTACATTATATAACACACTCAACAAGGCAGCATCTTTTAAGTTCTTTTGCTCACTCTGCTCTCCGGTTTAACATGGTTCTATACTAGATGATCAGGACCTACTCTAAAGAAATTAATTTGCTCTCGAGTGCCTTTAAAGTAGTATGTGCTCAGTAATGCATTTTTTAAAGGTGTCCTTATTTCAGGCCGGGCACGGTGGCTCATGCCTGTAAACTTCAGTCTATGAAGCAGCAGGGGCTAGGGATTGCGGTTCGAGTCCCGCCTGGGGCCTGTAGCGAGACCTAGTTCCAAAAAAATAGCTGGGCGTGGTGGCACGCACCTATCATCCCAGCTACCTGGGAAGCTGAGGCTGGGGATTGCTTGACTCTGCAGCACCCCGGGCAACGAGAGCCTGGGGTTCCACGGGCATAAATAGCGAGACCTGGTCTCAAAACAAACAAAAAAAAAGTGTCCTTATTTCAACCTGTGTAGTTGTTAGTTGATGAGTGTTGATGAGTTTTTTGTTTTGTTTAAATTGCAGTGAATGTGTTTCTGTCTTTACAGCTAATTCATATGTTACTTGAAAACAGAGGACCTGTCTTATGTTATTGTGTTTCTGGTACACATCAAATACTCAAAGTGAAATTGGCTTTTTGTAGGTAAAAAATACTTGAATGATGGAAGTTTCATATGATTCTAACTTTAGTCACACATGTTTTTGTAAATAAGATATAATCTTCCTCGAGTATAAAGTTTTCTTAGGATGGCCTCATATTTAAAAAGCTAGTTTGCTATTTTAACAGAAAGTACTCATGTGATCATCTTTAAATTTTGTTGGAAGTTTTCTGCAAGAAAAGTTTGCAGTGATGTGTCCTCAGTTAAAATACTTTATCTTAAATTTGATAGTCATGTTTACTTAAACGGATATTTTAAATTTAGAATCATCATTTTTAGAGATGTTCAGTGATTCTCTGACATCTATTACCTGATTCCCAGAAAATTTTTGGTTTTTCTTTGCCATTTTATTTTCTTTCTCCATAGTTTTCTGACATGTGACTTCAAAAATAATACACCTGGGAAAGATTTTTCTTCTTGCCTTAAGTCCTCTGCATGAACCAACCAAGATAGCCTGAAACCTGCCAATACAAACATGAATTCTCTCAGGACTGCATTGAGCTAGGTGGTATCCCTTCATTTTATTATTAAAAACACTAGGTTCAGAGAAATCATTAGTCATTTGTCCAAGATTAGCAGGAGATAGAGTCAGGCTCAAATTTAGGTCTAACTCAAAAGCAATTGTCCCTCACACTGCCTGCCTCTCTATAACCGGTTACCTTGAATTAATCACTGCTTCCTGGTCTCTATTGTGTCTCCATGTGTGTATGCATCGGCACAGAAAACTGGTAAATAACTTGGGAAACTTTCAAGAGCCACCCTTTCTCTTAGAGCTGAAATTCGTGCTGGATGGGGTTTGAACTTATCAGTCAAGCTTGTTAAGTGTTTCCCACAATTGAAGTTGTTTTCTTTGGCTGGAGAAACATCAGTTAATAAGACAGTTGATTTAATAAAGCCATATTAAATGTAATTGGAGCTTAAGTGTAAGTGTTTATATGAAACTTTAAACTGTGCTGCCTTTTAAGAAACTTACTTAGGAGAACAATTCAGTTAAATTTCTGAAATGAAGTGTTAAAAGGATGAACTACCTAAGTCAGATATTCAGAAAGTTTTATTTTAACCCACCCTGGCTCACCCTCTTTTCCCCCAAATCCAGTCTTTTACAAGGGTGATAGAAAATTTCTTTTTCCAAGAACTTGAACTGGCTGTATGGAGGGGCAGGGGACAAGGAGATGTTTGACAAAGAAGTTTTAAGATTATATTTTAGTAAAGTGTCATTCCCTTTTATCTTGCTTTTGAATGATAATCATTCCCATCATTGAAAATGAAATCTTGTTTTCAATTGTGTTTTCATCTGGTTAACACCCTGGTTCCCTACATAACTAGTTTCTTGTTTACCCTTCAACTTATTTATACAGATGTATGAAATGTGGATGTGTATTTATTTCTGTTCTTTCTAACATGAAAGATAAATGTTGTGTAGTTTGTTCTAAGATAATCTTGAAATTTTCTAAATATGGGTCTGCATAGAGTGATCCCAATTTGTGGGCTTTATTTCTTTTCACAGGAGGCTTGCTTTCTTTAGAATAGTCACACAGAATCCACTTTCTGTATCAAAGATAATGAAAATAACATCAAATCAGTGTTGATAAGATTCTTTTTCGGTCATACCACATTCCTGTTCATTTTAAGAGCTTTCTTTCAGATGGCGAAGAAAAATGAAGATTCAGATTTACCAGTATAATCCTGGTTTGGCTTGTGAAGAGATTAATGACTCTGGGAAGAGAATTGGGAGACTTGGATTGGATGTGGGAGGGAAATTTACTTTTTAAAACTATTTACCATATATGTTCTCTTAATACCCCAGTTAAAGTGTTAAAAGTTCAAAATGTAGAGTGATTTTCGGCTCATTGCTCTTTGATGGAAACCATTACTGATCCTTTACTCAGAGGTTAATGCTTGAAAGACGATACTCTTCTGGTCTTGGTACTTTCTCCCAATCATTCCTGTTATTCACAGATTTAAGATACCCTTTGTGGGCCAGGCACGGTGGCTCTCGCCTGTAAGCTTCAGCCTATGAAGTGGCTGGGGCTAGGGATCGCGGTTCGAGTCCCACCTGGGGCGAGATAGTTCCAAAAAAATAGCTGGGCGTGGTGGCGAGTGCCTGTAATCTCAGCTACCTGGGAAGCTGAGGCTGGGGATTGTTTGAGTCTGTGGTACCCCGGGCAACGAGAGCCTGTAGTTCCACGGGCAAAAATAGCGAGACCAAGTCTCAAAAAAAAAAAAAAAAAAAAATACCCTTTGTGTTGTGACACCTTTGTAGTATAGAATCACTGACCCTTTAAAATTTTTTATGTGAGCCTCTTTGGGGTAAGTTAAACATACTATTTATTTTACCGTACATTTTGGGAATTGTGTAAAGAAATAACACATATTACTTGTTAAATCTGTAATTAGAAGTTACGTGCAGTTGGGTGGGCATGGTGGCGTATTGCTTGTAAGCAGCAGCCCAGGAAGCTGTGGCCAGGGCCAGGGATTGCAGTTCGAGTCCCGCCAGGGGCATGTATCGAGACCTAGTTCCAAAAACATATAGCTGGGCGTGGTGATGCACACCTGTAATCCCAGCTACCTGGGAAGCTGAGGCTGGGGATTGCTTGAGTTTGTGGTACCCCAGACAATATGAGCTGCGGTTCCACGGGCAAAAGTAACGAGACCTAGTCTTCAAAAAAAAAAAAAAAGTTACGTGCAGTGTTTAATACTTTGAAATATTCTGATTTGTTCTTAATTAGACGTAGGAAAGGAAAAGAAGAATTTGCCCTTCTGTACATACCCTGGGGTTAGTTAGGACTTAACCTCCTATCTATCCGTGGACCTATAAATAATAGGATCCAACTGCAAAAACATGTTGAGTAAGAAAATGGAAATGGAACCTGCCTTGTGATAGCACAGGAAATCTCCATTAAATTTTAATTTGTTCCAGAAAATGCTTTGTAAGAAACAGATCATTTTGTCTGTCTTTACTGGAAATTTAGTGTTTGAGAAGAATCCATTTTTAAAAGCCAGTGGTGTCTAGAATACAAAAGAGCAGTATATATAGTAAACATGTCATTGATTTACTTTTTATTTAATAAAATGGATCTTAAAATTGCCACTGAAATTAAGTAAATCATGGTTGGCTCTGTGGCTTTAGAGAAGTAACTTGACCTCACTAAAGCTTTCTCCTCTTCTGAAAAGCATGATTTAGATGTAAATACATTTAGATGTAAATATATGGGATCTCTTGTCAGAAGACCCAGGTTGTAGTCCTAAAATAGCTGACTTTAGATAGCAAACGTGCAAGAAAACTTAGTTTTATGCCAACCAGGGTCTAATTTTCTACAGTTCTTATGAAGTAAATAAATTAATTCATGACTTTCATGGACAGGTTTGAAGTTTAGTTTCTCAATTCTCAGTAATTCAAAGTTGAGAATAGCAATCCAACTTAGTGAGTTAGTTGTGACTCAAGTGTGGACACTGGGAAGACACATTCTTCTACTTCCTCCTTTTCAGGAAAAACTTTTAAAGTTCTCTGAAAACAAGCATTCCTTGTATTTCCTTATAAGGAAACTTACCTTACAGAACAGTTTTTTCTTCTTCATATGATGGTCTATTGAAACTCAAACCCCCTTTCTTAGACAAAACACAGTACTCTTACGGAAAAGTTTTATCATAACTGGGAAGGTAAGACACATAAAGAGACTGAAATAAGCTCTTCATTTTTACGAAATTCTTAAGGTAATACACATGTCAAGGGAAGACTAACTTTTTCTTAGGACCTGAGGGGTGGACTTGAACAGTCTGTAGAGAAAGGGATTTTAGCTGGAACTAACCCTTTTGGATCAGTGATTCTCAGCTTACCCTGCCACCCCTACATACATCAAGGTGATTGAGGTTGAAGGGAGCAGTGAGATCTGGTGCTTCTGGAAGAGACTTTGCGAATCATTGATCTCGATGGAGTCCAGGAGGAAAAGCACTTTGTCATTAGTCTGTATTCAGATTCATTCATGAAGGGGTGTCAGGATCACCAGATAGAAGACTTCACTGGGAGGGAGAAACTGTCTGGGTCAATACTTC
>PVHY01015047.1:0-36910 GCA_004024945.1 Uropsilus gracilis
CCACAGCCTCCTAACTCTACTGTTGGCTGGGAAGAACCTTGTGTGTGGCTGGTTTTAAAGGGCCATCTGCTACTGTTTGTAAGTTTAATTAAGTACCCCATTTTGCTTGTTTCTTCCCTGATTTCATAATGATGCCACATGTTCCTTCAAAGATTTGAAGACTAAGACAAATTGGATTTTTTTAAAATATCCATACCTGTTATGATCTTGTCCTTTCTTGAATTATGTTTACTGATTCTAACATAAAAGGAGTAATATTCATTTAGAAATGTGTAAAGGTGACTTGATTATACGTAAGGAAATCTGTATTAGCTGTTTGACCTATACCTAGAGTATTTTTGCCTTACTTTTAGACTGTAATGATATTGCTTAAATTAAAAATCTTCATCCATTAATATGTATGCCATAAAATTGACATCAGTTTCTGTACTAGGTGAAAAGTCAGTGAGGAAGGAAGGAACAGGAGTTAGGGAGATGAGAGAACAATGGGGAAATATGAAAGAATGGTGGTTAGGAAAGAGAAACAGGAGTCAGATCAACTAGAATTAAGAAGTTTATTGCTGTGAGCTCCTGGATGAGGTCCACTAACCCAGGGTGGGGAGGTAGTGAAGTCGCACCCATGTGGAGTTAGTATCTACTCTTATAGGGGCAGAAACATGGGGGTGGGTTTTTGTAGTGTGACATGCAAGGTTGTGAGCAATGTCTCCAGCAAGTGTGCTTGCTGGGTGAGGTGGGTGAGGCTGAAGACAGTCTCAGCTGTAGCCGGAGGGCAAGACTTGGATTGGTTGGTATCCATAATCCTCTTAAGGGTGGAAGCTCCCAGCACCCCCAATTTGACCTTTGGTGGAGACTCCCAGAGCTCCCAACCTGACATTTCACTAAGCATGAAGGATTCTATCAGCAATATGCACACTACTGAGTGTGTGTATTAGCTTGTATTTGCTTTTCATTGCTGTCTCAGTAAATTAACACAGAATTAGTGGCTTAAAATAAAATAAAGTTTAACAGTGACTTTGGCTCAGGACACAAAGTGACTTAGTGGGTCCTTTCCTTAGGGATATTCCAAGACCAAAATTGGAATGCATTTAAGACTTTAGTCCTTTCTGGAGCCTCCAAGGGAGAATTCCTCCTAAATCATTCAAGTTGTTGACAAAATTCAGTTCCATGTCCCTATATAGTTGTAGTCCCAGTTTCATTGTTGATTATTCTCAGCTTTTGGAGATAATCTGAAATTCCATTTCATGACTCCCAAGCCAGTAAGACCAGGGAAAGTCCTTACACTTCATATCTTTTTGACTTTCTTTCTTACACATTTGTTTTCCCTTGTTCTGTTGCTGTCTGTGTCTTTATCCTTCCTCTTCTACATTTATGAGCTCATGTGATTACACTATCACACCAGGGAGGTGTGGTCAACCTTAAATATTATCTTATAGGTCAACCTTCATCTTATCTGCAAAGTCCCTTCACAGTGTAGTTCCCATCTTAATGTCTGTTGAAAGTATCAGAGGATCAGAATCTAAGGAGAGAACATAAGTTTGCCAATCACACTGTCCAGATTTTCTGTGCTATTTTTTTTGAAGTTTTGTTTTGAGACAGTGGTTGGACTCATAGCATATCAAATATGAACAAAGAGAAATAATTTGCAGTGTTTTTTTTACTGTCGTTTTTCAATCACCTGTGTGCTTATTAGAGTTATTCTTACATTTCATCTTAAAGTACAACAATAATGGAATTGTCAAAATAAACTCATTCTCTACAGTGTTCAATAATACTGGTGTCTAATGAATCACAGTGTGTCAACTTTAAAAAATTAGAAGATAATGAATAATATGAACATAATTTGCATGAAAAGTTTATAAAATGAATACCAGACATAGAAGTCTAAATTTTAGAGGCAAATATAAACAAATACAAGATAATTTCACAATGTTTCCACCACTTGATTTGAATTTTTTCTTTTAATTTTCCCTTATTTTAAGAATATTTTCCAAAATTCTTCCCAGTTGATTATAGAGAATATGCAAGCACACACAATAAATCCATTTACAGATGATCTTTGATTATTTTAACCAAGGCAATTATTTCAGTTGACTTTTGAACATTGACATTTGAACAATTATGACTTCAACATTGACTGGTATCTATTACTGAAAATTTTATTCAGCATTTGAAGATAATAAGGGAAATATAGAATCTACTGGATCTTTACATTAAATTTAAATGTCTTTCCAGTTTTGTGTTTTCTATGCTTACGTAGTCTTTTTAATGAATAGAACTTCATTCCTAATGGAAATAATGTGAATTAGTACAGAAGCTGAGACCGAATTAGCACCATAGAATCTTCCAGTGATGAGCTTTCTAAGGAAATAAGAATATGTGACACACGCAGAATTAAGAATATCATTGGCAGCTCCACAATGAAATTCTCTGGATGACTTCAGTTTACTTTCTCAAATCTTACATGTCCTAAAGAGAAAACAACCAATACTTTAAAATGGGTTGGAAGCAACAGGAAGATAAACTATATCAGGGTGACTACTAATTACTTCACTGAAATATTATGTATAGTTTTTCATGTAGATTTACAGGTTACTGAATCTGCAAATATGTAAATATAGCAAAAACATATTGTCTGGTGAAATTCTTTATCCAGTTCTTTCAGAGACTATTTGTGGTGGTTGAGGTGATGGGCTACATTTCTAACAGTGTCCCTTGTATTACATATAGCCATGGAGTATTAATGGTATGAATCTTTCTTCTGTCTTGATTACAAACAATTATAATATCATTATTTTCATCTGCCAATTGGGTGCAGTTAGAGTGGAAACCAAGTAAGTGGTACAGCTAGAAAGAGAAGGAAGCAGGGGTACTGAATTATTCCAGGGAAGAATGTTACCTTAGCAAGGAAATTGTACACAAGATTGTTATATGAGCAAGGAGTCATTTAATTTTGTTATACCACTCAAATTTTAAATCTATTATCTATAAAATATTACCAAGTAGACTTTCTCTGATAGAAAAATTCTTTTTTTTCAAGGTTATGTTTATTATTATTATTATTTTTTTTTTTTACAAGACTACAAGTTTGGCAATCAAAAACCAACTTTAAATGGTTAGGATATTTTTATTTAGTTACATCTAGACTTGCTTACCTATAATATCACTTTGGTTCCAAGTCAAGGAATCAATACAAATTGCTGTGAGGACTTCAAAGTGATTTATTTTTATTTAAGTCTTCTGCCCCTGTTTTCAGGCAGAATGATATTACACATGTACCCATCAATTACTACATATTATGTATGTCCTACAATCAGTGCTTGAAGTGCAGAGTGACCAAGACAAGCGTGACCATACTTTCAAGAGTTGGGCAACCTCCCAGAAGGTAGAGAGTAAAACAAATAATCACATTTGTTCTATATGGATGGTGTATAAAGAATGATCATGTTTTTAAAACTCTTCTGTTCTTATCATCATAATAAAATAATAAATTTATAGGTTATAAAGACTAGAATGTAGTAATTATTTTCTAATCAACCACTGCAATTCATGTGAGAGAACTGACATCTAATGAATAAAATTGTACCACCCAAATTAAAGCAGTAAAAAAATTGGGCTATTTGCAGTTGACACGACAATACTATTTGCAGTTGACACGACAATACGTATATGAAATACCAGACTTCACCAAAAAAAAAAAAAAACTATTAGAAACAATGTCAATACAATAGTAGCAGTTCTCAAAATCAATGTGCAAAATTCAGTTGTGTACTTATGTACAAACAATGAACTAGAAAAGAATGAAAACAATGAACTAGAAGAGAATGAAATAAATAATGCTATTTACTCTTGTGTCAAAGGAATTAAATACTTAGAGGAAAGCGTAACAAAGAAGGTGAAGGACCTGTACAATGAAAACTATAAGACATTCTTTAAAAGTATAGAAAACATAAAGAACTCTATATCTCTGCTCATTTGTTGGAAGAATTAACATTGCTAATATTGCCCATTTTATTAATCTCTTTTTAATTGAGTTAATATTGGTTTACATTATTGCTTGTTTTGGGAAATATAGGATTCTCCCTACCCCTTTAAGCATTATTATCATTGTGGCCCCAACAGCAAAGTACCTGTGATCCACACCTGCTTAGTGCAATAGTCAATGTGATTCTTATGGAAGTTTCCATGGAATTCTTTGAATCCCATGTACTGTAGTTTGACTGAAAGGATTTCATCTCATTCCTGGTAGGTATCATGGCAATGTGAGATTTAGACACATTACCCTAAATGACATCTCTGCTATCATTGTCATTAAAATAAAATGGACAAAAGAATATTGAAAGACAGATAGCTGTGTTTGATAGATCAAGGTACTTTCCTTATAAGCAGCTGAGAATTAAATGAGAAGACTGGAGCAAAGCTCTTTGCAGAAAGTCCCAAACAAAATAAGCCTTCAGTGTAGTGAAGTATTGCTATTATTATATATTTATTACCATTGAATATATCCAAATGCTATAACACATATTTTAATATTAAGTATTAATGTGAAATATTGATATAAAATAAATGTTTCTAGATTTTGCCTGTGGCATATCATATGATTGTACTTCTTCATTCTCTTGAAATATGATATGAAATATGAACAGAAGTGACATATGTTACTTCTGAGTCAAAACTTTAAAAGTCAGTGTACAACTTACCACACTAGGCAATATTGCAGATGGTGGATACTATGTGAGTCTGGGGCCTGGAGAGAGGATGATATGAAGTAGAACAGTCAGCTGCCCAACCATGATGGTCTTGGAACATAAGAGAGAAATAAAATGTGATTGTAAGCCACTAATATTCTGAAATATTTTAATGGCCATATTGTAGTGTGGCCTTTTCTGATTGACACATATTTCATGAAATTCTACTAAATATGTCCTGTTATTTTTACAAATGATTTCATAAGGAGAAAGAGGTTAATGATCTGCCTAGCAACTAGCAAACAGTGGGATCCAGATTTGCACCCTGGTTTTTATGTTTTCACAGGTCATTGCAGTGAGGCTATGTCAGGACAGTCACTGAAATGGAAGAGATATATTTATTATATGGATTCTTTCTCTATCCTTCTCTCAAGATTTTCATCAATCCTGAATTCATTGTTTCACTTCCTCATTTGGTAATTTTATGATGACAAGGGCCTTTAATGTTGAGCAGTAGTAAAAATGATGAGAAAGAAGGCAGTTTAGGATTTATAATGATTTTAACTTTCTTTAACCTTTCTCTATATTTTCTTTCTTCAAGAAACCTATACCTTCTCATAGGTTTTCCACAAAACACTTTGAGGGTATTATATTGATGATTTATATCATATAAAATATTTTCTTAAATATACTAGATCACTCTAGTTTTTGAGTTCTGTTCAACCATGAACCATCAAGTTAATACAAGCTACTAGAATGTAAAGAAATGGCACTGAGGTTCTAAGAAAGAAGGTTAACAAGCAAGACTCTGGAGTTGCATCTTTTCCTATAAGCAAAACAAACCTGTGCCTCTACTGAAGCAACTGCATTTGAAAAAGAATTGAGGGTTTGAGGACTCATATCTCCACAAGGAAAAGAAATAGAAGCCATCAGGAAGGGTAGTCTTACCAGCAAATATATCTGGGCACTGGGGTAAACTGACTCATCCCTCCCTCTGTTTCCATGGGCTCCTAGTTCCTGGAAATTACTTGCCTCTGAGTAACATTGAACATGAGTATCCTGGAGAAATTGTCTGCAAAATCATCCAAGTTTAGCTCCTCTGGAATGTCAAGATATTTACTACTCCCTTTCTTGGATTAAGGAAGCTTCTGAGTAGACTATAGACTGCCATGCTCTAAGATAGCTGTCGTACCTGCCTTCAACTCAAGCCTGAAACCTTGGCCATTCTCCTCTTATCTGAGCTTTGGGGCACAAACTGCAGAGTTTACTAAGATCAAAGGTAAGCTGTAGATGAGGGGTCACTCATCCTCTCAGCCATCCAGGTAAATGTCTCCAAGTGGAATCTGACTGAACTCACAGTGATTGAAGATCCTCTCTCAGCTAAAGCAGTTATGGAACTTAAGGAGAGCTGTCTCCTTGACACGGTACAGAGCAACCTGCATTTTCTGTTTTCCTAGCTCCCCCCTTGTAGGCTAGTTTTTTGGACTGATTCCCTGAGCTGGCTCTTAGGCTTCTCATACTGACTGTGATGAGGTTTCAACCAGTACACCCACAGAAAACTCAGCATGCAAAGCTAACTCTGTAGGCCAGTAACCTTAAATTCTAATACAAGATTACTACATTAGAACTGGGAAGGAAAACTGTTGAACCTAATCCATAAAAATAAATACAATATTAAGCATAATGAGGGATAGAGGAATTAACCCCAAACAATGGAGCAAGACAAAATTTTAGAATTAAAACCTATTGCAACAGAACAAAGAAAGCTGATGAAATAAGGTTTCAAAGCATCAGTCTTTTTTATTAAATAATTTCTTTATATATAAATTTTCACATCTTTGTGATCCCTGGGGTTCACAAACCACCTTCCCTCCCTGATCATTCCCATCCTCTCCTCCCTCCCCCAAATTATGTACTTCAGTTTGGTTGATAGCTTGCTTTGACTTTTCCTCTGGGCTTTTTGCTGATTTTTTCCTATGTCCCATATATTAGTGAAACCATCTGGTTTCTTTTTCTTTCTGTCTTGTTTCTGCTAATATGATTTCTTCTAAGTACATCCATGTTATATAAAACCATCAAATTTGTCATTTTTAAAAACCCAGTTATAAAATGGGGTCAAGAACTAAAAAGACACTTCTCCAAAGAGAAAATACAAATGGCCAACAGTCACATGAAAAAATGCTCAACATCACTAGCAATCAGGGAAATGCAAATCAAGATACAATCAGGTACCACCTTACATCATTAAGAATGGCTCACAACAACAACAAAAAAAGGGATAAACAAGTGCTGGCATAGATGTAGAGAGAAAGGAACACTCTTACACTGCTGGTAGGAATGTAAACTGGTCTACCTACTATGGAAAGCTGTGCAGAGGACCCTCAAACTAATGAAAATGGAACTGCCATTTGACCCAGCAATTGTTCTTCTGGGAATCTACCCAAAGGAGACCTCAATACATGTAAAAAAGAACACCTGTGCTGGGATGTTTACTGCAGCTCTATTTATAATTGCAAGGACAGGGAAACAGCCCAAATGTCTCAAGACAGATGACTGGATGAAAAAGATATGATATATATACACAATGGAATATTGCTCATCAATTAATGATGCTAAAAATTATAAGGAACAGTGGATACAACATGAAATTACAACAATAAAAGATAAAAAATTGAAAAATTCCAAATTGAAGTCATAAAGCTAAAGAGTACAATAGCTGAACAACAACAAAATATAATAAGGGCTTTACCAGTAGACCTGATGAAGCAGAGGCCCTAAATAATGAATTAGAATTAATGAGTTAGATAGTGAAATACATTCAAAGAGACTAGAAAAAGAAAAAAATCATTAAGAAATAATGTTAAGATAGAAATGGGACAGTATCAAGAGGAACAGCATAATAGAAGAGAGAGAAAGACAGAAATTTTATTTGCAAAGAGAATATATGAGGAATTCTGGGAAAGGAAACAAAGGTCCATACCCAGGAGTTTGAAGACCAAGCAAGGAGGAAATAGAAAATCTAAATCAATCAATTTCAAGCAAGAAAATTGAAAAAAGTAATCAAGTCTCCCCCAAACAAAAGCCCATGAGTGGATGTTTTGAATAGAGAGCTCTAATCACCTTCAAAGAACATTTAATACGTCTCCTTCTCAAGTGCTTCTAAAAAATTGAAGAGGAGGAAATGATTCCAAAACACATTTTATGAAGCCAACATTACCCTGGTACCAAAAGCAGACAAGGAAAACACACACACACACACACACACACACACACACACACACACACACACAAATTGAGCAATATTTTTGATGAATCTACATGCAAAAATCCTCAGCAATAGCTTGACAAATCAAATTAAGCAGTAAATTTAGAAGGTCATTCAGCATGTCCAAGTGGGATTTATTCTAGGAATGCAAAGGATAGGTCAGTTTTTACAAATCAATAAATGTAACATTAAAAAAAGACAAAAATCATATGATGATATCAAAATGTGTAGAGGAAGTATTTGACAATATTCAATAACTATTCATAATTACAACTCTCAATAAGAAATCACCTCACACCTCTGAGAATGATACATATCAAAAAGTTCAGAAAGAGCAAATGTTGGTGAGGGTATGGAGAAAAAAGGAACCCCATACACTGTTGTTGGGATTGTAAACTGCTTCAGCAACTGTAGAAACAGTATAGGAGGTCCTCAAAATATTTAAAATAGATCTGTCATATGATCCAAGAATTTCACTCCTGGATATCTATGAAAACAGTAATTCATGTTATATGCTATCCTTTATTCGCTGCAGCACTATTGTAATAGCAAAGATATAGAACCAACTTAAGTGTCCAAGGACAGAGAAGTGGATAAAGATGTTGTATAAATACACAATTGTGTTCTACTCAGCTATTTAAAAACAAAACAAAGCAAAAAGCAGATAAAATCTTTCCATTTGTTTCACATGGGTGGAACTTGAGAGGATTATGCTAAACAAAATAAGTCAGAAGGAGAAAGACAAATCCCAGATGCTTTCACACATATGGGGAATATTAGGGGGACAAAAAAGGAAAAACAGAACAAAGGAACAGACAAAACAAAACAAACTTGGAATCTGACTGCAATGCTGAGGTTGCTATAGGAGTTAGAATAGGGATGGGAGCAAAGGCTGAAGGGGCCCAATGACTGTGGTAGGTTATTGTGATCTTGATGGTGTACTTAATGTGGTTACATAGATGCAAGGAACCTACATTCCTAAAACATATACAGTGTTGTAATCAACATTATCAGAACAACAACAAAAATACAATGAAATCAAGACCACAATAGAAAAGAAATTCCACCTTAAATCACCAAGTTTTTCATCTAAAGAACATGAAGTAAAACAGAAAAAGCAGCATTTATTTTCTCTGTAAACAAAATATATGTTATCATTTTCAAATCAGTAGGAATAGCTATAAGGATTGAATATCACTATTGCTTTTTAAAATTTATGATTGTACTCTGAAATTGGAGGGCTTGAACTGTTTATTCTCACTATATCAAGTTACCTTTGTCACACCTGATTCACGAAGTATTTCTAGTTTCCAAGACTTTTTATTAGAACCTACCCAATCTATTTCTTTAAAGAAAACAGGAAATGTTTATACCTTGATTGCAAATGATCTCTCTTTGAATGAGACTCTCCAGGATAATATAGAAACTGATCATTCATTTAACAAACATGTTGAGAACCTGCTGTGCCAAACATTGTCCTAAGCACTGAGGATGTAAACATGTTTGGACTGGTTTATGTCCTCAAATATAGAGGTGGGTAAAAATAAATAAAAATATAGTTGCCAAACCATGCATTATAGGCTATTATAGTTATGTATGCTTCAGGAAGAAAGAACTATTTATCTACATTTTACAGAATCATGGAAAATTCTATACAAAGGAAGAATGAACTGCATTTTAAGGATGTGTTAACCACCAATGGACATGAAAGGTAAAGTCAGTTAAGGAAATCTTGCATGTCATGGACTAAGGTCTGGTGGTATATTATAATACCTATTCATGAAGTCATGAAACTCTAAGAAGCATATTATGGATGGATTTTAGAATTCTTATAGAATTTATTGTTAGTGATGAGATTTAAAAAAAAGATTGGCAAATATTGGGTACTTAATCATAGAATACATAGTGTGTTACATGAGAATGGTGTGATTTTATCGATATGTTAGTAGGGATACTTGCTATCACACATTGTTTTAAATGACAGATTTGCCTTATCAGAAAGCTTATTTTGTTATTAATATAAAAGTTGGACTTGTACCATGATTCCTTCTAGCTTCATCCAGGTTGCCACGAATGACATGTTTGTCTGTTTTGATTGATGAACAGTGTTCCATTGTGTACATATGCCACAACTTTATGCACCATTCATGTATTTTGGAGCTTTGGGGCTGCTTCCATACCCTGGCTATTGTAAGTAGTGCTGCAATAAACATCTTTTTTGATTAGAGTTTTTGTAACCTTTGGGTAGATTCCTGGTAGTGGAATTGCTGGATCGAATGGGAGTTCCATTTTCAGTAGTTTAGGAGTCCTCACACAGCTTTCCATAGTGACTGAACTAGTTTGCATTCCCACCAGCTGTGTAGAAGTGTTTCTTTCAATGAAAAAGAGAAATACTGTATGATCTCATGTATCTGAGGGATAGAGGGAAAGCAAACAGATAGAAAAAGAAAAAGTTAAAACTAACTCTCAGCAAAATTGAAGCATAGAGCATAGGAGATGATGGGGGAAAATGGGAGTGAGAGGGACACAAAAGACTAAGAGAATGTTTCACTGGTGGAAAGGTGGTGGAAGAACCCCTGGAGTAGATAATGATGGAAAATGATAGAGATATAAGTAAGAGATACAACTTCACTATGCTTCTGGGAGGATGGAATAGAGGAAGTAATTAAGATTGAATCACAAGTTTTGATTTAGGTGACAGGGTATATAGGTGGCAGCCAGTATAGAAAATAAAAGGTGAATCATATGTCTGAATAAAAAAATCATGTTAGGTTTGTCCTGTATTGTAGTTGACATTCCTGCTATATATAGCAAGAAGCTGATCATAAAGTCTGGTTATAAAAGTTTGGACCAGAATCAAACAAACAAATAAATGTGTGTGTGTGTGTGTGTGTCTGTACACATAGGAGGATTCATTGTTTTAAGGGTAGAAGTAGAATCCTTTATTTTGCATATGACCACCAGCAGTAGAGTGAACAGAATGAGAAGAGAAAATTTGGGACACTTTATTTTAAATAATAGAAATGGGAGAAGACAAGATTGAAAACAAAGGAGAGCTGTATACGCAGGAGATGAGGAGACTCAGTAAAGTAGATTCAAACAGTATAAGGTAATTCCCATCAGTGGGAGAGGTCACTAGTGTAACCCCTGGTGATGAAAACTGCAGTGGGATCTGTGTATGTGGCAAAGGAAAATCCCAAGGACTGACAGAACTGTATAGTGCAACAGTTAGGGTAGAATCCTGGCTATGTTGGGCAGTGGAGAAGAAATGAAAAAGAAGATAATTTTCTCCAGATTTTTATAGGAAAGAACACAGTGAATCAATATTAATAACTGTGCAGATTCAAGTGTTATTTTACTTTTTATTTCTATTTTTTGTAATTTTTTTATTTGGAATTTAGTCCACAATCTATATAGTATTTTAAAAGCATGAAAATGGAAAACAGTGCAAAATATAACTAAGGTATGAGCTAAAAGCACAGTATGTCATGTTTCAATATATATAATTCAAAACTTGTAAACTAAGTGACCAGCTACATAAGTCTTATTGAATTACTTTTTAATTTTAGTGAAAGAGACTGACTTTGCATTATCTGTGAAGGATAGGAGCCCCAGCAGAAAGGGCTTGAAAATAGTTTGCATTGTTGACACAGCAAGAAAGATAACTTGGAAAGGCATGGTTGTGAAAAACATAGGATAAAGGAAGATTAAGTGTTAAACAGGCTAAGTGTGGTGGTGGGTCATTAAAGACAGTGGGTTTTATTACCTTCTTTGCATCTACTTAGAAAAGCACAAGTAATTATCTGCTAATATTAATTTTAAATGGATAATGGACTTAAATTTAAACCAAAAACTAAAAAAGTTCCAGGAGAACATATTTTGACCTCAGGTTAGGCAAAGATTTCCCAGATACAAAATCAAAAACATGAACCATAAAAGTATAAATTGATAATTTGACTTAATTGAAATTAAAATTTTTTGCTCTGCTAAACATACTAATAAGGTGATGAAAAGATAAGGCACGTGGTGGGAGAACATATTTGCAAATCAACTATTTGATAAAGTTCTTGCATTCAGAGCTCGCAAAGCTCAGAAATAAGAAACAGCTCTCTGTAAAAAGAAAACAATTTGAATAGACACTCTACCAAAGAAAATATACTTTTGACAAATAATCACATGAAAATTTTCTCAACACTACTGTCACAACACAAATTGAAATGGAGACAACACAGGGACATATACTTCTTAAAAATTAGCATTTAAAAAGATTGACCATAACAATTTTTGTCAATTATGGAGTGTAACTGTTAAGACTACTTGTGGGAATGTAATATGGCACAATTTGGCAGTTTCAAAAAAATTTTTTTAAAGCTAAACATCTGCCTGTCATGTGACCCAACCATTCCAACGCCATTTATTTATTTATTTATTTATTTATTTATTTATTTATTTATTTATTTATTTATTTATTTATTTATTTATTTATTTATTTATTTATTTGTTTGTTTGTTTGTTTGTTTGTTTGTTTGTTTGTTTATTCATTTATTTATTCATTTATTCATTTATTTATTTATTTCTGAATACATATATATATTTTACATTATTGTATACCTTGAGGTTCTCCCACTACCATGTTACCCATGAACAGTCATCTTGATCTCTTGTGCTTATACTCCCCCTGGTTTTGACCTCCCTCCAACTCTCTCCCTTGTTATATGCTTTAGTTCTGTTGTCAGTTTGTTAATTTTAACTTTTATTTGTTCCTTTGTTTATTTTACCTATATCCCACATATAAGTGATATCATCCAGTATTTCTCTTTTTCTTTCTGGCTTATTTCTGCTAGCATGATTCCCGTAGCTCTGTCCATGTTGCTGCAAATAATATAACAGTCTATTTTGATTGCTGAATAATAATTTGTAGTGTACACATACTACAACTTTTTGATCCAATTTTCTGTTTTGGAGCATTTGGGTTGTTTTTCCATATTTCCATATCCTAGGTATTGTAAATAGTGCTGCAACACTAAGCTTTCATTTGAATTAATGTTTTGGTATCTTTTGGGTAGATTCCCAAAAATGAAATTGCTGGACCGAATGATAGTTTTATTTTCAGCAATTTGAGAGCATACCACACAGCTTAATCAACTCTAGATATTTTAAAATTAAAAAAAATTATAAACAATATGCAAAGACTGCCAATAAATAGCTTTAGAAGCTTCACTCTTAATAGTTCCATTCAAAAAGCAATAAGAAAGTCTAACAAGAGGTGAATGGATGAATGAACTGTACTAAATCCACTCAAGTAATGAGAAGGAACACATGGATGCAACAACAACATGGTGGACCTCCAAGAAATGATGTTGAGTGGGGGAAAAAAAAGACCAAAAGGATATGTTTATATAGAATTCTGGAAAAGTCAATCTAATCTGTGGTAATAAAAAGGTCATCAGTTGCTGCCTGTTGTATTAACTGACTAGGACTGTCCTAACAAATTACACAGGTGGGTGGCTTAGACAATAGAAATGTATTTTTGTCATAATTATGCAGATGTGTTATCTGTGTGGTCAATTGCAATAAATGCAAGTTATCTGCCCAGTTTTGATTTCATCCTGAGGCTCCTGTCTTGACTTGCAGATGACTACCCTCTTGTGTCTTCACATGGTCTTCCTCTATGCACATGTAATCTTGGTGTCTCTGTGTCCAAATTTCCTCTTTGTAGAGGGACACCATATTGTATTAGAGTGCTTTTTAGGGTGCCATTGACCTTGTTATGTTTACTCAGCTCCCTGAAGACTCTATCTCAAATATAGCTATGTTCTATTGTACTGTGGTTTAAGACTTCAATATGTAAATTTAGTCCATATTGCCTGAAGAGGGTGGGTAGAGAAAGAGATTACACAAGTATTGGAAGAAATTGAGAGGTGGGATGTGAGTAGAAATGTTCATTGTGTTGGTTAGAGTGATGGATTCATGATAGTCCATGAAGTAATCAAATTCAAAAGTAATTTTTCAATTCAAAAGTGAGTCAAAAGTAATCAAATTTTGCATTATATATATATATATATGCAGTTTGTTTTGTGTCAGTTATACTTACCTGTTTTCAAAATAGGTTGGAAGAGATGGATTGAGCTCTTGTTAAATGTGCTACAGTACAAGGATAAATTATATTGGTATCTTTTTAGTACAGAATATATTTCAAGTCAGATCTCAGATATCAATTATTTTTTAATTGACTTTTGTGGGCAACCTTTTGTTAATCAAAAATAAACAACTCCTCTTCTCAAGTCAGAGACCTCAAAATCTGACTGTGAAGATCATAATGTATACAGGTAATTAAATAATTAGTTTATTACAAATCATTTCAAAATTTTTATTGTATGCCTAAATCAATAAATGCAACCAGTACAGCAATTGTTAGGAGAGATAAATAAATAGGATGGTTCTAGCACTAATTGGCCTAAGGTATAAGGAACTTCCTCCCTCCTACAAATTCCACAGAGGAACCTTCACTGAAGCTAGGATTAAATACTTCCAAAAGCCAGGTGAGGTGGCATGCACCTGTAATACCAGTTACCCATGAGATTGAGGCTGGGGAATCACTTGAGTCTGCAGGTTCGAGAGAACCATGGGCAACATAGCAAGACCTAGTCTCTTAGAAAAAGAAATACTTCCAGAGATATATGTCTTCCTAAAATCAGCTCAGTTTAGTTGGAGGACATGTCAACTTTCAGACTGTGATTAAGGACAAAAAACAAGACTCACTGAATGCAGTGTTTTCATAGATAATGCGAAGAGGGATTTGTAATTGTTGACCATAGATCATTTTGCTGAGTGATGTTACTGGAAGCTGATATGGTCTCAACAGATCATACTTTAAGAAATATTGCTTAATAATCTGCTAGGCTATTATTCATGGGGGTCAGCCTTAATAGCAACATGGAAGGTTTTTTCTTTATTACATATTAATATTTTTTCCTGAGATTTTTGAATCAAAAATAAATCACAGGAATCATCCAGCACTAGACATTTACTTTTCAGATATTGAAGAGGCCACAGGTTTCATTTTTTCATCTTATCCTCATATTAATTTAGTTGACTATTCTTCTGCATTTTAATGGAGACTGTGCATAGCTGACACTAGATGGTATTGTGACTCTTCAATTCAACTGCCTTTCTGTGTGAGAACCACTTCTGCTTGCATGTAATTGGTGTGCAGAACATGTATTTAATATGAGATCAGACTTCTCTAGAAAAAAAATAGCTATTTGTTTATGAAACGTGGTTTAAAAAATGTAAAATACTTCCTTTCCATAGTGGTACTCGTAGTACATATTCTCAAATACTAATGATATTTGTATATTGTCAATAAAATACAATCGGGAATAAGAGTTATTAGGGAAATTGAGGGAAGGAATTGGTATTCTATTGAAAATTCTGTAAGAGCAGGTTAATCTTCTTTCTAAATCCATACCATAGAAAGATCAGTTGTTTGTTTATTGTATAAAAATATTTTATTAAAACACTTAAATCAGAGTTATAGTTTGTAAATGAGTAACTAGCAATTAGCATGGTGCCAAGTTTTGAATACAAGTGTGACTG
Organism: Uropsilus gracilis; assembly: GCA_004024945.1. Taxonomy (NCBI): domain Eukaryota; kingdom Metazoa; phylum Chordata; class Mammalia; order Eulipotyphla; family Talpidae; genus Uropsilus; species Uropsilus gracilis. The sequence continues at coordinate 15,550 of PVHY01015047.1, forward strand.
GATGAATTTATTATTGACCAGGATATTATTAATGATTACATTTGCAACCACAGTACATCTAGAATTCAGTAATGCTAAAAACTAACCTCTAGTCTAGAGGTATGATTTACCTGCTCTTTTGATGTGGGAATTCTTGGTTTTCATTTGGGCTTCAAAAAATATATGCCCATATTTTAAGTCCCAATGGAGTCACTTTCTCTTTGAATCCACTCCAATCCTCAAGTCTAAGTGAATCTCTTATACTTCCATTATGCAAAACACTTTTCTTGTAGCACTCAGAGTAGGCATTTTGGTCTTAATTACCTTAGTAAATAATGCATCGCCTCTTTAAACATACAAACATTTTAGAGTTAAGGACAAAATCTTGTTCAGTTTCATCCAATGTTCTTAATGTAGCATAGAATAAACCTTAATAAATGTTCATAATTGAACATTTTTACTTAAAAAATATGAAGACAAATCTTGAATCAAACTCATATACTAAGTTCATGATTATTAAAAAAGTGCACTTTATTTCCAAACGTTTCAATATATTCATATTGTAAATTCTCCAAGCTAAGAGCTATTTTAGCTTTCAATAGTGTTATATATTTCCATATGAAATGTTTAATTCCTTTTGAGCAATCTTTTTTAAATGCAATTAGTAGTGTCCAATTTTCAAGTGTTGTTACAACGATGTAGCAACAGGTGTTGCTATAACAATAGGACAGTCAGTTAGGGAATTACATATTTTGCCTAAATTAGTTCAGGTAGCTTAAGTCTGAAATCAAAGGGGCAGCAGTTCCACCATATTCTTTATTGATATCATATTAGCTTTTAGTACTATATGGTTTAAATGAATAGTTTTTCTTTCCAACTCTACTTGGTTAGGTGTAAATCTTGCCTATAACTAAATGTCCAGTCACTATCAACCACCAGCCAAATGGCCCCAGGATTGTTCCTGCCCCCATTCCTATCACATCCCTTTAAGTAATAGCCATTTTGTTGTCAGAGTCTAAGCATTTGTTTTTGTCTTGTTTGTTTTGTTTATATTCTACAAGGGAGTGAAATATGTGGTATCTGTCTTTTTCCTTTTGACTTATTTTACTTGGTAAACTCTCCTTATGAGCTATTCATATTGCTACCATTGGAAATATTTTATCATTTTTATGGCTCAATATTATTCCATTGTGCATGCATACATGTGTGGGCATATGCATGTATGTGTGTGTGTGTGTGTGTGTGAGAGAGAGAGAGGGGGTGTGGAGAAAGATTTAACCAATAATTTGTTGTTGAATATGTGGGTTGTTTCTATACCATGGTTATTGTGAATAGTAAGCAGTTCCATCATTTGAAAGAATGAATGTTGTAAATAGAGAATTTCACCTTCTTGATTAGCTATTCCAGGGGGATAGTGTCCAGAAGAATGAGATACATTCCACAGTCAAGTCTTTCAGTAATTTGCCAAAGCATTGAGATATTAAAACAACTAGAAACTTTGGGTTATCATTCAGAAAAAGCCTAATATTAATATAGATGAAACTGGTAAGCAGATGTTTTCTGGAAAGCACCAGAGCAATTCTTTTCAAGTTTTTCTCACCATGTGGTTTCAATTACATTATTAAAATATGTGACTATCGCAAAATAACTGTTCATAATAAATAAATCAGGAGGCCGGATTTATCCTTGTTCTGTATTTTGTCACTACCTTGTCAATAAAATATAAACAAACATTATTTGTGGTATCTGAATAAAAGAATAGATTTAAATGTCCTGATAGATTCTATTTTATAAGAAGTGACCAATTTAAATATTAAGAAAATACAGCACAATTATTGCAACTCCTATACAGAATTAATGATATCAAAGTTTTCTAGATTGAATTAACCTCTTCTGGTTTCTCTGAGTCAGATTATACACCTTATTGAGACAATATGGCCTTTTGTCCATTTTGTGTGTGTATTTTTCCTTCACTAAAAATGCATACTCCTTGAAATCATCTTGCTATTCATCTTTATTTCAAAAATTTGGAGTACAAAGATTCTATTTTAATGTCAAAATATTCTGTGGAACCCCAGATGCATGCAATTATATTTTAGCATCTATTGAGGAGTACATAACAAAAAACTGTGAATTTGGTAATGCTTACAACAAATTATACTTAATTTGTTATAATATCTAAAAGCACTGGAAGAGGCATAACATTATCTGCAAAACAGTTATTCAGTTCATAAATAATAGTTGATGCAGATAGAGTATGTAAATATGCAAAACCTCACAGTCCTCAGAGACAAATCAAATCTATTCTAAGAATTAACATTAAATATAATGTCTTTTCCAATGCTGATGGTAGGCGAATGTTTCTGTATGCTGTGTATAAAATAATTTGCTGCAATATGTGTTTATTTAGAATAAGACTTTTTGAATAATTAAATGTTACCAAGTATTCAACAACAACAAAGTGAGATCGTATCTGACTACAAAGGTAATTCCATACAAATGAAAATTGGAGACAAAACCATTATGAGTGCATTCAAACGAAAGCAGAGATATGGTCAAAAACTTGATTATTTTAAAAAGCATAAAATGGTCATCAGTTGAGAAAGGTAGCCAAGAATAGTATAGAAGGAACACAGTATTTAATTATTCAGTAAATAAATTGAATTCAATGTAAGTGAAGTGAAGGAATATCTATACTTGGATTGTGAAGAGTTGGATGCTTGGGATCTCCTGTAGCAGTAATAAATAACCATATAATTATCCTTTAATAAAAACTTTATGGAGTCAGGACAAAAATGAAATCTGAGTGTTCCAAAGAGGCCTGGACTCTGGAAAAGGGGTGCCAGCACTCCCCTATGGTGGCCTATGCTACAGGCAGGAATGGGTACAGGGTAAGCCCTACACCACCAGGATACCAGCCTCTGTCTCCATGTGGGTTGGGGTTTGGTGCGAGTAGATCTTGGGCTTGAGGGGTTTTTCAGGCTAAAGAGATGGGCTGGGGTGGGTGCTGGGTCACAGACTAAGGGTGGGGAGTTTACTCCCACTTCAATCAGATTTCTGCAAAGCATCAGAACTTAAAGCACTTCAGTTGCAAGCATTCTGGAGATGAGAGGTAGAAGTTAAGGTCCTGGTAACAGTCCTCATCTGGGGAGGACCCAAACAGAGCATTGTCAGAACCATAAGATACGCAGCTGTGGTGACCTATCACAGAACTCCACCTATAATGTCTCGGGAGTTGGGGAGGGGCTTAAGGAACCAAACTCCAGGTGCAGAGCTGTATGCAACTTGAGTGAGACTCCCTCCCTCTCCAACTTGGGGAGGAAAACCACAGTGATGTGGCTTGGGAACTACGAAAGAAAGTGAGAAGAGCTGGGTCAACTACCTGCTGGAGTTTGTCCCCACTGGGTAACTTCTACACTGACAGTGACTGAGAATTGTGTTCCCGATGTTGGAACCCTGTGACTCAAAAGCAACATCATGTGACAGTTGTCAGAATGGATGGGACGATCTACGAATGAGGAGGTCCAGAGCCCAGAGATTGCAGTGGTCTGGAGAAAACAAGACAGATTCCTTTCCCTTAGGAAACTCTAAAATCTAGAAGGCTGGAGAACCACTTCACACACCTGTTATACAAGAGATTCCTGATATGCTCTGCTTTGCTACCTGCCTCACAGTTGCTCCAGGGTATTCTGCTGTGGTCCTGGTAGTGGCTAGATGGGTAACTAGGAGTGACATAGTTGAGACTGTGTGCCATGCTGCCCTGTTGGCTGGTGTCTGACAGAAAAGGAACAGGATGACCGAAAAGAGAGCACAAGAGAAAAAAAAAAAGGAAAGAGCAGAGTGCAGAGTAGTAAATGGAGTGACTGTAGAGAGACCAGCATGGTGGACTGCTGGGGAATGGCAGGTTGGGAGCAACTGGAAGCCACTTAAGGTGAGCCCAGAAGGAGTATGGTTGGACATCAGAGAGTGGTGGACTGGCAATGGCAGGAGCCATGGTGTGGCTAGTATGTAGAGCTTCCACTGAAGAAGCCAGCAAGGTGCATGCCTGAGCAAGAGGCAGAGCAGAAAAGAAAAAAAAGTTTGTCTTGTTGAAAAGCTGGAAAGCTGGTACCTGGAGAAAGTCAGGGATTTGGAAAGCTGATTTTGTAATAAAGTTTGAAGGACCTTGGAGAAGCTGAGCAGCTCAGAATGCTGCAGAGAAAGAAGAAAAGAGAAGATGGAAAAGAAAGAATGGACTTTGGAAATAGCCTGCCTCAGGTTTGGAGGGGTGAAAGGTTTATATTAGACAAGTGTTTTTGGGACTTTTGGGGTTGAATGGTATTGGGGTAAGACAACTGGCCGCTTGTGACATTAAGGACTTTTCCTTTCCCTTGTTAAGAACTTGTTAATAAATCTTGTTGTTTAAATTGCATTGTGACTGGTAACTGTCATGCACAGGTGAGAAGAGGTGTGGGAGACAGAAGTCACATTTTAAAAGCACTGCTTTTATTTCTTTTGGTTTGTTGGAGGCCTTTGCCCTATATTCATCTGATATCAGTCCAGGAGTATAGGTTCTCAACCAGGAAAAAGACATTAATCAAAAAAAGAAATAAATAAACAAAAGCCCCGACTAAGACCAGTGGGCTGACTTGCAGTGAGAGAGGAATTAGTCAGAGGAGGGATGAGAAATAGGATAAGTGGGTGGTGGTCTGTGGATGCATTATTGATGGGAGGGCCATACCTAAGGTCATTCCCTAAATCCCAAGATCCTGCAATAACCAAACAGAGATGACAGAAATACAAAATATAGAAATAAAAACTTTTTGACTGCCGGGTGCTAGGGGCTAGGGGCAATGGGGTGGTGTTGGCAAAGTATATAGATTTTCAATTATAAGTAAGTTCTTGAAACTGAATAGTGAAAATAGTTCGTAATGTTGTTTTGCTTCACTGAAATTTGCTAGGATAGTACTTAAGTACTCTCAACATAAGAAAAGATAATTGTACCAGGTGATGTTTGCTAATTAACTTAATTGCATTATTCATTTTATAATGTATATTTCTACCAAATCATCTTATATACCTTAAAAATCATACTGTATACCACCAATGTGTACATTTTTAGTCATCAGTCATACCTCAGTAAAATTGGGGGAAAATTTTGAAATCTAATTATAGTAGAAAAATTCAATCAATTAATGGGATACATTTATTAATGATGATGATATTGATGAGAGCAAAATTTATTGTATCTTCAATAGGTATTAAACACAAATGAAGCAGTGAAATAAAATTTTCCCCAAAATATTTTGAGGCATGTACTACCATTATCTTTTCTATTTACAAAAGAACAACCAGAGGCTTATCATAATTAAGAAGTTGACTAAAATCACACAGCTAGAAAATGGTGTGAAATGGTAACATTAAAGAGGGAACAAAATGAAACCCTAGAGAAAGGGTAAATTCCGCAAAGATGTCATATATTTTTTCAATAAAATTTTTCCAGAAAACATTTCAGAATTGAAAAATAGACTGGGCTTTCAAAAGTGGTAGCCAAAATAACTATTTTCCTAGAATATCTGAAAGAATAATTTATGATCTTGAGTTTCAGAGCATCTATTATTTACTAATTGATGCTTGTTTCAGGAACCATTATTTTTTGTTATTTGCTTGCCATTTTTCAGGGAAAGATAACCTGAGTCAATATGCTGAGAAACATTTCTAAACTGGGGATAGGGAGCAATGCAGATTTCTGATAAATTGATTTTAGTTACATTTTCATATACAGACACTTGAAAATCTGTTTTATGATGGTATGTACAGATAATATCACCACATAAATATATGTAGATAGCTAATAGTTTTGAAGATGTTGTTAAGGGTTTTAAATTCACCTATGTAGTAACTGTATTATTGTTAGTGAGCTTGCCTTGGTATTAGTTTAGGCATTAATAAAATATGCTATTTTATTAATATTTTGATATACATATTATGGTATACAAATATTTGTCTGCAAATTAACTGTAGGTAATTTAACCCAAATAATTTCTAATAAAGTTATTAATGATCCAGAGTAAATGACCAACTTGTACTGTATCTAAATGAATATCCTTCCTCCTCAGATACTCCTCAGATACTCAGATACTCAGTACTGGTAAGAATTAAAAATGTGTGTATGCTAATATTTTTGTTTTGGAAATCAACTTGTAAACAGAACACAAAGAAAAGCACACTATATAGTTCGATGAATAAAGATGATTCATAGCAATTGTCAGTTTCCCAGAGATAGAACTTTCAAGTCATCTGTCTACAAATGCTATTGAGTTGCCAGAATTTTCTTATGGATGTAAGAAATAGAAAAGATTAATAATCCCATCTACCCTATGGTAGAATCAAGGAAAAAAGTTCTAAAAAAAATTCATATCTCTATTACATGGAATTTTACCAAGAGAATTCTCACTATTTTTTCTAAGCTCTTATAAGTGAACACACATTTGTTTACTCATAATAATGATGTCTGTTAAAAAATAATCTGCAAAGCATTTGTAGAAATCAGGTAAGATTATTATATGAAATGAGTTTAGTATCAAGAAGTTTTGGATGTTTTTTCATCAAAAAATAGTGCTAGAGATTGTCATATAAACATGACTATTATGAGATGAATTGCATTTACTATAAAGTTTTTAAGTAGAGTTCCTCAAAAATAATTCATTTTGTGAATGAAGGTAAAATTACAAATATCTTTGCAAAATTGTGTATAACATTTCCATACCAAAGAAACAATCAGAATAGAAATTGTATGTAATGTATATCTCCTCCTTGTGTTAATAATTATCTTGACTCATAAAACATCAGATAACTCCTATTAAATAAATATTAAGACCGCAGAGAGTTTATGTTTTAAAATTTCAAATACCCACCAAAAGACAAGGATATATTATGAATGAGAATTTGATAGCCTGAAATCAATGTGCATTTAAAGTTCATGACGTATATTAAGTAAAACAATCACTTGCAAGTCAGACTAATGAATCAAACAGTTTTAGGGCCATGGTTTTCAGTTATTAGTCCTGTCCAGTGTGTTCATTTTAAAAGTGTGAAAACCTACAAAGATATTTTATTTTTAGTTATATATCTTTTAACTATAAATAAACATATAAGAAACACTGATTTTAAAATTGCACCGTAATATTTGACCAAATTGAAAATTACTATTTGTGGGACTAATAGGACACTATGATATTTATATATTTCTTGTTTCTCTTTATAAACATTCTGACCATATATACTTTCATGGAAACCCTGTTCTCAGTGATTCTGTTCTCTAGGATGACTTTTAGCATTCCCAGTAGCTGCCAGGAGGTTAAGTGAAGATTAAGAGAGCAATGGGGAGTGTTAACAACCCTACCCCTGCTTCCAAAGAAATTTTTGTAGCTTTGGCAAGTGTGTGAGTGTGCTGAGTGTGGCCCACAGGTACCTGAATATATATCCTTGGGTTGAGCATCTGTACATGTGGTTATATTTAGGAATGTATGAAAATCACAATCCTATGTAATAATATTTTAAAAGAAATGCTTATCTGCTGAAATCAAATGACCGACAGTTTTAAAAAAATGACAGTTTAAAAAATGACATCATTAAACTGTAAAAAGGTTTTGGAAAATTTAATTGGGCAGTTACAGAGGACAGGGACATAAAATCAAACTCACAAAGCCTTCCCATGCATTGTGACTAAGCTCCAGATCTGTCACAGTGCCTGTGTGATGAACCCCATCCCCTCTTCAACCTCATCCTGTGTGAATCACTCACATACTGACTCACCTCATTCCCATCACACTTCTTCCCATAGTTGAAAGACACTGTGATCATCTCACTTCAGAACTTTCAATTTTTCATCATTGCCTAAAATTTCCTTATTTTAAATTCATTTGGGTAAAATATATATAATCTGAAATTCCTCTATAAGCATTGAAGCATTTAAGTTCCAGTTCCCAGAACCACACACTTTTCCCAGTATACCTTTTCTTTTTTGACCAACCTGCAGAGTAACTACTACTCATGTCTTAGGATTCAGGCAAAGCACTTTTGGCCATAAAATAAGACTTTCTTGATTCCCATGAGAGTGAAATATATTTCACTCTCCCATGTTTTTATCAGTATTCATCTTGAGACACACTTGTATTTACCTTACAGTAAAAGAAAAGATAGCCCAACAGTGGGGTAGGGAGATAGAGGGAAATTCAGAGAATTTCATATTTCATAAAGTCAAGAGAATATGTCAATGGAAATAGTGAGAGGATCTCCAAGAAATCACTTTTCTATAAAAACAATGAAAACTCTGGCAAAAATTGGTCCAATTCAGTATGCTCTGAACTCTAGAAATTAACCTAACGTTTGCAACAATTGAAAGAGCTTGTATTTAAGAAAAAGAAAAGTGACAGATTCTTGGTAAGAACAGCAAGATTTTTTACATTTTAATTTGTCATATTTCAATCCTTGTTCCCCAGCTCCTTGGTAACCTTAAAAACTTGCACTTGTTGCCACTGCTGCTGGGAAAATGAGAAGCTAAGTAGCCATTGGAAAGCGCAGAATGGGTGTGAAAGCCCTTAATCATCCCTTCACCAGAGCACTGCCACTTCTTTCCAGGCTGCCAGTTCCTGGGAAACCCCTGTAACTGGGTTTGATTTATTCAAGTGACTTGAAATTTGAATACTTTATTCCTTGAGACACTTACCAACAAAAACTAGTGACAGTTATTTGACATCACAGCTATGCCAAGGGGTGATAATAGTTGGGGCAAAGAAGAAATAGAATAAAAACTGCAAAGAAAATCTGAAGAATGCAGTGTCCATAGCAACCTTTGAAACTGGAATATCTCAGGTAATACAGAATACCATATGCATGAGTCACCTGGGGTACATAGTCAAGAATGGTTTGAGGAAGCCTAATCTCTCATTCTGGAAGACTGTGCTGTCTGAGCAAGCAAGAAAGACTAAGGCAGAAGGATAAACTACAGGATCATGTTTGCCCCAAGCTGTGCACAAACCCATTCTCAGGTGCAGGAGACTATCCCCTACCAAGGGCATCTAACAATCTATCCGGTCATTAGCTGATCACTACCCTAACCAAGCAGGATTATGATTTGCCACATTTTAGTAGGACTAGAGTTAACATAATTAATTCAGAAATGTCACTAAGAAATCAAACAATACAGTAAAAATAAGAGTGACAATAACAAAACCTGGGAGTTAGAGAGTCGATGACCACACTATATTATTTAAAATATTCATTTTTTCACAGAAAAATCCAGAGAACTAAGAAATAAGAAAGTTCACTGACTTTTCTTTAAAGAAAAACTAGACTATTTAATGAAAGGAAGGGGAGAAACAGAAGTTTTAAGGAGAATGAAGATTTCTCTTGGTTGGAAAAAACTTAAATGTGATTTTGATCATCAAATCTTTATAGAAAACTGAGTGTCTGTTAAAATAGAGTCAGAATGAAAGCCCTAAGCATTTGTTTATTTAAAATCATAAGGCTTTTAGTCTGGAAATATTAATTAAAAAAAAGAACATTTTGGAAATAAAGGATATGGAAATGAAAAGAAATCTGTCAGAAACTACTATATAACATTGATATAATGTATTGTTGAAGGTAGTTTTATCTCTTCAGTGTGTTTTATTTTACTTGATGATATATCTTATAAGAAACAAACTGAGTACAAAATTGCTTTGCATCAGCATTTAAGCATATAATAATTCAGTAAGGCAATTCAACAAACTGAGGCATTGTGCCACATATAACTCTTCCAAACAGATTAAATAAGAGTGGGAAGGAACTCCTTATCTTAGATGTAATATATTTTAAATAAAATATGATAAAATATTATAATAGGGGAAATTCTCAACAGATTTGTTGTAACTGCTCAGATAGAGGTGAAATATCTATGATGTTCTTTCATTTTTCACTTGAAATTCCAATTGTGTTGTCTTATAATTAGTGAAAAATACGGTTATCTGGTTCTACTAAATACTGTGTGTTGTTTAATCTTGTAGAGTCTGAGTCTGGGTGGGGAGGGGTTTATGAGAGTTTATTTACTAGGTTTGATGTTGCTGTCTTGAAGATGAAACCTCTTTTAATTAGACATTTTTTCACATGAATCTTCTAATTTAGCACATCTTTGGCAAATTTATAATGACTATGATGGAACTTGGAATTTAAGGTGAATAAATTTTCTTGTCTGAATACTTCACAGATAAAATGAGGTGTTCTAATTATTTATATGCTTTTTTATTCAAATCATTATCAGATATAGGCATACTCGAAATTGCAATCCATATGTTTTGAAGGTCAGAGTCAGATAAATTCTTGATCATTTATGTATTCAATAAGATTTGCTTGTAGGATTTGAACCTTTGTCTTACTAAGATGTTGGAGTTGGCATTATTTTCTTTATATGGCCTCTCTGGTTTTTAACTCTTCTATCAGTTATTATCAAGTCAGGTCAGGAAAGGGAGTTTTTTTTTTTTTTAAATAGCTTTAAAATATAATATATATGGCTCATAGTTCGCCCATCTGAAGGATGCAATTTCAATAATTTTAGTACAGTTTTTCAAAGTCTTGCAACTATCTCATGACACAATTAAAAAATATTTCATCACCCCCAAAGAAATATTGTACCCATCAACACTTTATTTCTATCCACTCTGGGAAGTTTTAGAACCTGGAATCCATCTCAAACTCTTGAAACCTCATATCTGCTGGTGGACTCCAGTACAACAAGCTCCTGCAGGTGATTTTATATAATGGTGTGGTTTGACAAACATACCATTAATCTTGTTTTTGTCTCACTAAATACATTTCACTTGGCCTCTTATTTACATCTTGGAGGTTTGGAAAGATACTATTTTTTGACAGTGAGAATCATCTCCTTGAAATTAATGGCATACCCAGAGTTTTGGCATTGCCCAATTCTGGAAGCGTGGATTGTCGAGGGGACCACAGACCCATCATCTGAGGACTCCAGGCAGGCTCTCTTGGTTTTTGTCTTCAGCAAGGAAAGAATTTGATGTGGAGACCAGAGTTAAGCAGTACAGCAGATGTATTAATACTTAAGAGGAAGGACAGGAATGCTCTCTAAGAGAGAGGTGACCTGCTGACAAGGCAAGAAGTAGGTGTGTGTGTGTGTGTGTATATGTATATATATGTATATATGTATGTATATGTATATGTATATGTGTGTATATGTATGTATATGTGTGTATATGTATGTATATGTATATATATATATACATATGGGTATAGAGGATAAGGAGTGGGAACTTGGCTGTTGAGTGACTCCATGTTGTATTTCTTGCTGATCGATTGGGAACATGAAATTTCCTAGGTTGTTGAAGTCCACAAGAGTGTCCCACCTTTCCTAATTTACCTTCCAGAAATGGGCTTTGGTTAGCTGCTTTGAGGTTGTTATGGTGTTGCTATTCTGAACATTTGGTTCTTGACTGGCTTGGGAGACACTCTGACACTCAGTTGGGTTTGGGGTACACGAGCCTAGGACACCTGGACTTAAGGAACACTTTCCTATTTCCTGCTTGCTGTTCCTTATTCATATTGATAAGTGTGGTTGGGGTCCCACTGAACCCAACTGACTTCCTGTTCCCATTCCTTACTTCCTCATTCTATAGCAGTTACTTTAAAGAAAGAGTTTAAGAAGTTGTTTAAACATGTATTGCTTACTTGACTAAACATACAAGGGATTAAATGTAAAGAGCCAAGTGCAGAGTTGTGAGAAAGGATGAACAAAAGAGAATCACACAGTCTGGAGGCTGTGGGCTATCAGAAGTATGACTGGTAGCAGTTTATTACCCTGATGGCCAGGTTTTCAGAGCCCAGGGCAAAGGGAAAAAAAAAGATGTCCAAGAGAATGTTTTACAACCAATTAATTAGGGAATACTAATGGCTAGGGTACAATAAAATTGGGTAAAATATTAGTTCCCGTGAGATAATGGTGAGCAGGGGATTTACACATAAATTTGTCGGTCACTCTCAAGGAATGTTTTTTAAAGTAAACACCGGAGGAATGCAGATGCTGCGCTCTGCTCTCTGGATGTCCATCATGCCAGTCTTGTTTTCAGTGCTCTAAAGCCAAATAAAATAGTAAATTAAACTATTTCTCATTTTACAACATAAGTTCAGTTTAGTCTCAACTGGCAGCCTTTAACAATTACAAAGATGACAGTAGGAGAAATCTACACTCCCTTAGACTGAGGGAAAGCAACTTGTCTAAAACCCTGATGAGGAGCTTGTACAATCAGTAGGGCAGTCTTGGGAAGACAGAGTCTGGGTCTCCAACCTCTAAAGATGGATGTTGTCTGGCTACTTTTGGTACATGTGAAGGGGGGTGATGAAACTTTTTTAGAAAGTTTAAAAGATGCTAGAAATTGGAATTATCTGGTACTCTGAGAACTAACCACAGCACTGCTTCTGGAATGATGCCGATAGTATCAGTGGGCACAGGTCCATTTCTCCTCTCTCTAACCTTTGGTCACTCTCTAGTGCCCCTTGATGGGCAAACCTATGAAAACTAGCCAGTCAAGTGTAAATGTGATTTGTCCTGCATCTCAAGATAGAATATTAAATGATGGATTTGGAATTGAAAGATTGTTTTTATGATACCAGCCATTTTTCTTTAGTATTGACATTATCCACACTCAATAAACCCACTAAAATTATGTAGTTCTGGTTATTCCTTAGGATTTTTATAAGGTTTATGTGTGGAGGTAGTAATCCAATCTTACTCTTGAACAGATTTAAAACTTTAGTCATATGAATATATTTTATGTACAGCAGATCTATTTCTATGCAGCTATAAGTGTGCTGGTGATAGAATTATATATAACAATTGTATTTATACATCTTTAAAAAATTCTATTTATTTAAACATATGGATGAATGAAACACTGTTGAATTTTTCAGTGTTCCTATTAGCATTTAGCCTCATGAAACTATATATAAGATGAGAATTAGATATGTAGTCATTGTAAATTTGCTTTCATCTGATCAGACAACAAAACCTTGTTTATCTACCAGAAAAGATAAAATAGTCACAGTCATATGAGGTTTCTAGGTGACCTCTGAGATGCCTGGAAGACTAATGTGCCTTTCTTTCCAGGTATTTATATGTCAAAGGATAAAATCTAGTTTTTGGAGACACCTATAGGTCATAAAACCTTCAGACATCCAAGGTTACCTGAGTCCTACTAAGAGATTTTATTTATATACTGAAGGGCTGTAGTAGGAGGGAATGGAACTTTTTCTTTCCCTTTGTAAGCAGAGAAAACAAAGATAATTTTGCTGCTGACTCACCTACGAGTATCCAGGTACTCATATCAAATACTTGCCCTGGCTCTCATCACATCACCCTGGAGGTAAAGACTAGGGCAAGGAGACCCACACACTCATCATTTACCTTGAGTTGCTTAATAGGAAATCTGTGACCCAGAGCACCTTGCGAGCACATGCACAATAAAATTAATGAAGATGAACATTAAGGTCCAGCAATATGACCCACTGTGCAAAATCATTCTTTCACTATCCAGCTTAATTATCTAATAAATATAATAGAGTCTCATATTTATTCAGATGATTCGCTGCCTGTTAGGATTTGCTCATAAAAGCCATACAGATAGGAAGGAAATTGTGATTTTCTTTTTCACCTTTGGAGATTGCCCATTGTGATCCTGGCATTTATATTATAAGATTATTTTTGTTGTTATTGTAGCTTTTTATCCAATATGAAATTATTCACTAGCTCACTGTGTAGGTGTCTTAGGTGTTTTGGAAAGAAACTGAGCTTTGGATGGTTTGGGAAAAGAGAAGTAGATACATACAGAGAGGTGAGAGTGAGCGGTTTTGCAAGATGTTATAGGCTGGTGAATCTAGTTAAGAAATATGCTGAAGTCCTAGTACATTTTTGCAACTTTGTATGGGTTTATTTTAAATTAATTAAAAAGACTGCCTGTTTGTACCTTTCTCAAATCAGGTGCTGATTTACTTATTTATTTATCCCATAAATATTTATTAGTCTCCTATTTTCCAGGATCTGTGCTATGTACAGGATATACTGCTATGAACAAAACAAAGTCTCCTCTGTAGAGGAGGAAAATAAACATGAAAAAAAATAAATATGCCATATAGCAGTGCTTACTAAGTTTTTGAAAAAGAAAATATCGTAAGTTTGTCAGGGAAGATACTGCTCATGATGTTACATTTGTAGAAACTCCTGAAAGAAGTGAGGGAATGTGCAGTGTGATTCTCTGGAAAAGATCTGTCCTTTTCCAGACATGGAACAACATAGAAAAAAGCCCAGAGGTCTAGATGTTAGAGCAGAGATAGGTGTCTCTGGATTTCTTTCTTACTTTTCCTCTTATGTGCAAGGTCATTCCTCTAACATTTCTTCTTAAAACTTCTCAGGCTCCTTCTGGTGGCCAGATGACTCTAACAGAGTCAGGGATCTAACCATGAACTGGTAACTTGGTTCAACTTGGTCAGGGGAAAGTGATGCTTAGATTACTTTAGGGCTGGGTCACGTGTTCCATTCCTCAAGACAAGGTTGATGGGGACTAAATACAGTGTAGGAACTGAATTCAGAAGGTGGTGGGGTGTTTTGGTGGGAAATGGGTAGAGTTCCCCAAAATAGGTAATGGACTCATAAAAACCCAAACCAATAATTGTTCACCACACCTTTCGGAATTTCCAATTTTGCTCAAAATATAGGAATGTAGAGGAAAATACCAGGCATGAGATAAATTCTGCTTAGACACAATTTTTCAAAATATTTTTCACATAAAAAGAAACTTGTCAGTATAAATGTAGGCTTTTCAGATTCTACTTATTAAAAAAACTGAATCAAAGAGTATTTTCTAAATCATGGCAGCAAATCCTGAGTCTTTTGGTATGAATGAGCTGTTACATACAATTTGTATTCATGACTGATGTGAGACAAATTGAGCCAAAAATTCACATAAGCACTGGGTTAGTTTAAGAGACAATGTGTTATGCACAGTGCATTTCTTTCTAATAATTTTCTACAACATATATAGTACATACTTTAGCATCTACAGAAATTCCCTTTTGCATATTTTATCCTACAAACTTCTTTCTGCCTTGTAATCTCCTACTTTCATTCATCAATTAGATTTGTCAATCATAGTGGTAGAAGCAACCTGTCACACTAATGTAGGAATTAGGATGTGATGTCTATGAAGGGAGGAGTTCTGACCTCAAACTATTGTGAAAAATTTTCTCAGAATAGAAAAAAGAGCATTTTATAAAGGAATATTTTGTAGGAAGTCATCATTTTCCCTATTTTCCTTTCTTTGCCTACAAAATAGGATCATCAGTCCTCTATAAGGGTTGGCGTTTCTGATTTTTTTCAACCTAAACTCATTACTTTTGGTAGAAATAAATATGAATGATAATAAATGAGTGAGAAAATGGGGGAAAACACTTTAAAAAAAGATTTGTACACATCAAATAAGATAAAGTACTGCAATTTTGATGTTTTAAAACATTAAATTTACATTTTACACTTATTTATGACAAATTATTAGATTAGTGCTTTCATTGTTCTGTGTGGATCAGGGATGACTTTTCTAGCTATGTCTATTTGTGGTATTTATACTTAGACACCTGATTTTTAAAGCTAAAATTGAAATTGAAATTGGATTCTAATCTGCCAAGTATTGCAATGTCTTTGCGACCAGAAGGAAGTTATGAATTAGATAGCAAAGGCCAAAGACTCATCATGATAAATCTCCCTTTTATCCTCACCCATATCTGCTGTGGAGGTCCTGAGACTTAAATGTAGAGCATCTCATCTCACTTGCCTCTGGGTCAGGAGTCTGGGAATAAAATGGAAATTTTATCATAGTTTGATTTTTTTTTCAGTCATTCAGATTCAGTTCCAGAGGGTTAATTCAAAATCAAAAGGTTAAATCAAAATCAAAATCTAGCAAGAGGAAACTTTTAACTGCAATAATGCAGTTTTTAATTTCACTAGCAATGACAATGATTAAATGAATTGTTGTAATTCCCCAAAGATTAAGACATACAAAATAAAATTATGCTCACCTATCTCCATTGTTCAGTTCTGGTGGATGTGATTTATTAGGTTACTGTGGCTTATGTGACTATTCACGTCTCCTGCTCATATGTTTGTGAATGTCCTTTGTGTAACTTTGTGGTTTACAAGAGGGGTGGGTTTCTGAGAAAAAGCTCATCTCCACAATGAGTGAAACCATCTGGTAACTCTTTCTAACCTGTTTCACTTAGCAGAGTCATCTTTGATCTATTTTATTTAAAAAGATATGGTTTTTATCTTTTTAATGGCTGAGTAATATTTCATTGGGTATATATGCTACAATTTCTTTTTAAAAAATCACATGGCTACCAGAGGAGAAGAGAGAGGGAGGAGGACATAGAGGGCATAATTTGATAGAAGTTTGGTGGTGGATGAGGAAAATGTAAGCATTTCAATTATGAAGGTATATTTCTGAAATTACAGATTTGTGAACAAATGGCAAATCAATACAATGTGATTTAAAAAGAAGAAAATAAAAATACAGTTCCACAAAGGGCAGAAGGCAGCTGGTCATTATTATTTTCTGTCATACTATTAGCATTAACTTTAGATTCATATATAATAATATTCACCATAATGATGAATAAAAGTCATAAGTATGAATAATATTCACCATAAGTATAATAAAAGTCATTAAACATCATACTGCACTGCAGCAATTGTCCCTTGTTTCTCATGCTTTCATGTGGCTTATTAAAATACTAAAACATTCTCTTTCTTTGTCATTTTAAGAAAAAATATAAATTGAAGGCCTGATAAGAATACCTTCCTCATGTGCCTCAGATCCCATTTCTGTAATCACTAACAATACCCTTCTTAGTTGGTGGATTTGACTTTTATATCCTTTCCTCACTAATCCTCTCATCTTCTTTTATATCTCTCTTCAATATGAACAGAAACTTTACATTTTTTAACCATTCTGGTAAATTTAAATTACTATGGGAAAAATAATCTGTCCTGATGGGATATTTATAAATGAGTATTTATAGTCATGAGGCCAGCACTTGCATCTTATTCTCCTGACTTTAATTATTTTTTTATTAAATAATTTATTTATATACAAATTTCACATCTCTGTTCACCCCCCCACATTCCCCAAAATTCCAACCATGCCCCACCTCCCCCCTTCCCCGAGCTGTGTACTTCAATTTGGTTGTTAGCTTGTTTTGACTTTTCTTCATCAATTTTTGTTTAAATTTCCCATGTCCCATATAATAGTGAAACCATTTGGTGTCTGTCTTTTTCTTTTTGACTTGTTTCTGCTAGTATGATTTCTTATAAGTATATCCATGTTATCATAAAATCATCAAATTTGTCCTTATTTTTTGATGAGAAATATTTATTGTGTATATATACCACATCTTTTTCATCCAGTTATTTGTTTGGGGACATTTAGGTTGCTTCCATGACTTTGCAGTTATAAAGAGTGCTATATAAACATCTGGGCACATCTGTCCCTTTGTACAAGCATTGAGGTCTTCCTTGGGTAGATTCCCAAGAGAGCGGTTGCTGGGCCAAACGGTAGTTCCATTTTCATTAGTTTGAGGGTCCTCCACATTGCCTTCCATAGTGCTGGACCAGTTTACATTCCCACCAGCAGTGTAAAGTGTTCCTTTCTCTCTGCATCCCCGCCAGCACTTGTTGCCCATTTTTTGGATGAGGACCATTCTTACTGGTGTAAGATGGTATCTCATTGTGATTTTGATTTGCATTTCCTTGATTCCAAGTGACATTGAGAATTTTTTCATGTGCCTGTTGGTCATTTGTATTTCCTCTTTGTAGAATTGTCTTTTTAATTCTTCTCCCCAATTTTAACTGTTTATTTTTTTTACTTTTTTTTAAGTTGTGTGAGTTCTTTGTGTATCTTTGTTAACAGAATCTTATCACTTGTATGTAGGGCAAAAATTTTCCCCCTCTAGGTTGGGTTTCTTTTTATTTTCTCTGTTGTCTCTTTTGCTGCACAGAAGCTTTTTTGTTTGACATAGTCCCAGTTGTTAATGTTTGCCTTCATTGTTTTAACCTGCTATAGATATATCTAGAAATGAATTTCTAAATTGTAATTCATGGAGGATTTTGCCCACATTTTCCTCTATGTATATTAAGGTTTCCAGTCTTACATGCAAGTCTTTTATCCATTTTGAGTTGATTTTTGTACATGGTGTGGGGGAGTTGTCTTGGTCCATTTTTTGCATGTTTTGCATCAGTTTTCACAGCACCATTTATTGAAGAGTCTGTCCTTATTCCAATATAAAATTTTTACTCATTTGTCAAAGATTAGTTGACTATATATGTGTGGTTTTATTTCAGGGCACCAAATTCTGTTCCATTGGTCTGATTATCCTGATTTTAATTATGAGAAAGTGATACAGAGTAGTGACACCGTTAAAAACTGTATTAGTACCAAATTACCCTGGTGGACAGAGTCTGAGAGAAAGACTGTGTGAGAGAAAATGAGAAGTGGGAAGAGAGGGTGTATATAAAAGGAAAGAGCAAGGAAAGGAAGGAGGAGAGATGAGAATGGCAGACTGAGAGAACAGGCCCACATGGCCTGGCCAGGGGAATCCTCCTGGAAAAGAGAGTTGGCGGTAGTGAGGAGCCATGGTTGCTGGCAGAAGAGTAACCAATGTGGAAAGTGTGGTACTGCAACAAGGTGGCATATTTAGCTGGTACCCGGAGATGCCCAGGGGTTTGGAAAGCTGATTTGTGCATCAGCAATTGTGCAAAATATTTGAAGAGCTTGGAGAAGAGGAGTAGCTTGGAACACTGGAGAAGAGCAAAGAGAAGATGCTGGAGAAAGACTGACCTTTGCGGTGCCTGCCTCAGTTTTGAAGGGGCAAAGGGGCATTCACTTGGACATGAGTCTTTGGGAACTTTGGAACTGAAAATGGTGACTGGGGTAAGATAACTGGCCACTTGTGCCATTAAGGACTTTTCATTTTCCTGGTTAATTGCTCTGTTGTATTTCTTTGTTAATAAAACCCTGTTGTTTAAACTGTTTTTGCCTGGCAACTGCTATGTGCCGGTGATGCAGACCTGTGGCTTTTGGTAGAGACTTCTGCCCCTTTTGTATTCTGATTCCAAAAGTATATTCTCTGTCCATTTTGAGCTGATTTTTGTGCAGAGTGTGAGGGTGTCATCTTGGTTTATTTTTTGCAAGTTGTGGTCCAGTTTTCCCAGCACTATTTACTGAAGAGGCTGTCCTTGTGCCAGTGTATATTTTTTTCCCCTTTGTTGAAGATTAGTTGACCATATATGTGTGTTTTTATTTCTGGGTACTCAATTTTGAGTCATTGGTCTATTTGTCTGTTTTTGTACCAGTACCATACTGCTTTAATTATTATGGCTTTGTAGTACAGTTTGAAATCTGGGGTTATAATGCCTCCATTCTCTTTTCTGTTTGTCAAGAGGGTTTCAGCTATTCAGGGTCTTTTTTTGTTTCATATGAATTTCAGTAATTTTTGTTTTATCTCTTTAAAATGTGTCATTGGAATCTTTATTGGAATTGCATTGAATCTGCAGATTGCCTTTGATAATATGGACATTTTGATAATGTTGAATCTTCCAAACCATGAACAGGGGCTGTCTTTCCATTTTTTAACATCATCTATTTCTTTTAAGAATGTTTTATAGTTTTCCTTTTATAGGTCTTCTACTTCATTTGTTAAGTTTACTCCAAAATATTTAATTTTCTTTGGTGCTATGGTAAATGGAGTGTTTTTTTTTTTAATTTCTTCTTCTTCTGATTGATTCTTTGCATATATGAATGCTATTGATTTTTATGTGTTGATTTTGTATTCAGCTAACTTACTGAATTGATTATTTCAATTAGCTTTCTGTCAGTTTTTTGGGGTTCTTTACATAGATCATATCATACATGTGTAATGATAGCTTTGTTTCTTCTTTCCCTATTTCAATTCCTTTTATGTCTTTCTCTTTTCTTATTGCCCTAGTTAGGACTTCAAGAGCAATGCTGAAAATCAGTGGAGAGAATGGGCATCCTTGCCTGGTTCCAGATCTTAATTGAAGTAATTTCAGTTTTTCCCTGTTAAGGATGATATTTGCTGTGGGTTTGTCATATATAACTTTTATTATGTTGGGGTATGTTCCTTTTATACCATTTTTTCCAGGGTTTTCATCATGAAAGGGTGCTGAACTTTATCAAATGCTTTTTCTGCATCTATGATAGGATCATATGGTTTTGTTTTTCTCTTTGTTGATATGATGGATTATGTTCATTGATTTTCAGATGTTGAACCATCCCTGTGTCTCTGGGGATGAATCCCACTTGGTTCTGGTGTATAATCATTTTTATGCAATGTTGGATTTATTTTGCCAGGATTATGTTAAGAATTTTTGCATGTCTGTTCATTAGGGAGATTGTCTATAGTTCTCTTTCTTTGCACTATCTTTATTTGGTTTTGGAATTAGTGTAATGCTTGCTTCATAAAATGTATTCGGTAGCTTTTCTTCTTTCTCAATTTTTTGAAAGAGTTTTAACAGTACTGGTATTAGTTCCTCTTTGAATGTTTAGTAGAATTCATTTGTGAAGCCATCTGGACCTGGACTCTTGTTTTCAGGGAGAGTTATGATGACAACCTCAATTTCTTTGCTTGTGATTGACCTGTTTAAGTTCTCTATTTCTTCTTTGTTCAACTTTGGATGCTCAGATATGAGATCTGACATCATAAAATACACAGAAGGAAACCTGGACAAAACTCTTCTTGAATTTCACTTCAGAAATTCATTTCTGGAAACAACTACAGTTGGCAAAAGTGAAGGAAAACATAAACAGCTGGGACTGCATCAAACTAAAAAGTTTCTGTACAGCAAAAAAGACAATAAACAAAACAAAAAGAACTGGCTGGGAGAAAATTTTTGCCCTCCAGACAAGTGATTAGGGTCTGATAACAAATGTCCACAAAGAGCTCATATAATTCAACAAAAACAAAGCAAAAAGCCCAATCAAAAAAATGAGAGAACTAAAAAGACATTTCACCAAAGAGTAACTACATATGACCAATAGGCACATGAAAGAATGCACCACATCATTGATAATCAGGGTAATGCAAATTAAAACCACACTGAGATACCATTTTATGCCAGTATGAATGACCCATGTTAAAAAAGAAAAAGGACAACAAATGTTGGTGTGGATGTGGAGAAAAAAGAACTCTCCTACATTGCTAGTGGGAGTGCAAACTGGTCCAGCCACTATGGAAGACTGTGTGGAGGACCCTCAAACAATTGAAAGTGGAATTACCATTCAAC
>PVHY01015048.1:0-36882 GCA_004024945.1 Uropsilus gracilis
GGTGGGAGGGGAGTTGGGGCTGAGGACTGAGAACCTAGATGCTCTCCTGAAGAGATCTCTTATCGCTGTTATTTTGGTAGTATGTGGAGATTATGAGCATTTTTCTCTGGAGGAGAGGAATGACTAAGAACACTCTCTAATTTTAATAATTTCTTCAAAGTCTATCCCTGCACACTAGGTTTCCAGAATTTAGATAAATAGCTTTAATCAGCAGTAATATTACTATAATTTAAACCCTTACTACATTGCTTTTCAGCCTTTTGACTAAGATAAACCCTTACTACAGGAGTACAATGGATGTATAATTTGTGGTTACTACTAAAAGTGTCCAAGATGATTTTGAGAATATAGCACTAATAATGCACTCGTGTATATATAGAATCTATTTTTATATCAAATAAGAAGACCAGAGAGCTGTAAATTTGATTATGTCATGGCAGAATTGCTCTTTTCTGAATTTTCTTTTTATATTTTGTCTTGAAATTTTATCAGTTGCCACAAAAGATAAAATTCTTTGCATTTTAATTTTGGCCCTATTAATCCCATTGTCCTATTCTGTAATACATTTACATTTATCGATCAATTCATATTTTATTAGGTACATAGTGTAGAATATTATTTGTTCAATTGTGAAAACTGGCATTCACATTATAAAGTGCAGTTTATAGAATGTGTCAAAATAAAATCATTATACTGAACATACTGTCTAAAACTAGGCAATATTGTGTCTTAAGAGGAACTGTGTGTGTCTCTTCTTGATTGCAATATCTTAACCATTATGCTGCTAGAGTTGATACTGTTTTTATATTTTGTGATATTCTACTGCTTCCTTCTCTTAAGGGTTTCCACCTCATATGTTTATCTGTTGGTTTCTGAACTTTTATATAAATGGAAGAAATCTGTATTTATTTACTGAAATTTTTTTGCGAAATATTATGGTTTTTATATGCATCCACTCTGATGGATTTTCACTATTGCAGTGTTCTCTGTTATCACTGTTTTATAATGGGTTTATTTCTAGAATCAGATATGCATGTTGATATCTTTAACTACTTCATGTAGCAAAGGATACTGTTATAAACATTTCTTGGCATGGCTTTTCATGTACAAGTTTAAGAGATTCTCTAGGACTTTGTACGGATACAGGCATGTGACCTATAGACTACCACTAGCAGCATCATTCTTGGCTCCAATGAATCAGTCCGCATCTTACTATATCTATCCATGACCACTAAAATTTGTAAAACATCAGTTCCTGGGATATATATCGGAGTGAGATTACTCGACAAGTTTATTTTTCTTTCCCTTTTTTGAAACCACATAAAGCCCAATCCTTTATCAGAACTGCTAGGCTACTCTTAATTAGTACCTGCAAAGTTTCCCAGTGT
The DNA here is from genome assembly GCA_004024945.1 of Uropsilus gracilis. NCBI lineage: Eukaryota > Metazoa > Chordata > Mammalia > Eulipotyphla > Talpidae > Uropsilus > Uropsilus gracilis. The sequence goes on from PVHY01015048.1 coordinate 1,389, forward strand.
TAACAATTTCTCCAGAGATGGTATTGCTGGGCTTTATGATGTAAAAACATGGAGAATATAAAAATAGTATATCTGTTATAGTTTTCTGATTATTCATACTCTACACTAATGCAATGGATGGCTATAAAACCATCTTCTATCAGATCATCTTGTTGATGAAGTTAAGCATTCAGTATTTGTTAGTTATCATTTCTTCTTTTAAAAGATCCTCATAATTTCGTTCTTTATTCCTTTAATGATTTATTTCTGTATTCTATATGCAATTCCATTGTCAGTTATAGATATCACTCAGTTTAGGGCTTGAGATGTATCAATTTTTTTTAATGGTTTCTAGAATTTTTAGTTTTGAATTTGGTATGCTTTGCCAGTTTGGTTTCTTTGGGCATCTAGCTAGTCTGTCATAAATTTAGAAACAAGAATGGAAGTGCAGTTTTTATACTGGACTTACTACCCACTTCATTACCCAACAAAGGAGTTCTCAGTAGAAGGATATATAGACAAGAAAATATTCAGTGGAAAACAATGATGACATACACCCATTCTCAAAACCAAACTGCATATTGAGCACAGTCTTAGGAAATTATAAAGAGGGAATTAAAAGACACATACATAGAGATTGAGAGAGAGAGAGATTCTGTAAATGCAGAGTGATCAGTGATCAGCATATGTTCCCTTATCAAAAGAGAATGGGAACTGTTGTAGAAAATAGCTTTTGTCCCTGTTTGTGATGCCAGAAATTCCATTCATTAATATAACATGCTCAGTGAAGATTTCAGGTTGAATTCAGTAAAATTTGTAGTGCTTTCCTCTACAATGTGCAAGGAGTCACAAAGACCATGAAATGATTATAAAATCACCAGTCTCCATTATCTTTCGGCCAAAGCTAAATATTATAAAAAGGAGAGAGACATTAAGCACCTTCTTCCCCCAACATATATAAATCTGTTTTCCTTTTTCTATATTAATCCAGGGGGCTATAGTCAACTCACAGTAAAGTTAATCTGATTCCCAGCTTCATAATGCTCTATGTTTGCTCTTTCTTTGTAGTGACCAATGGTTTGGACAGTTAACTCTGGAAATCTCTAAAATGGATCTCAAAAGATATTCTTCTCAGATCTTTTACATAGTGGACCAAAAGTCCATGTTAAATTTATATTAGGTTTAGCTATATTGTTCAACATTGCTTATGTGAAAAATAAACTTCAAGAAAGAAAAAGAAGCCCTAAATTTAAGCAATATGCCATACCCCGCTCATTATTAAGTTTCTCTTGAGTTGTTAAACCTCCCTACATTTGCTATTATATAGATTTAAAGGAGTTACTATCCAAATATTTTTCTCCCACAAATTATTATTTTCTTTCTCTCTGCTGGAAGGGTAACAAGTACAAGTGATAATATGGCAGAAATAGAATTAGGGCAATTGATATGTCTGGATACTTTGTTTCTGATTATCACAAGCATGTGAATACTTAAAGAAAATCATCTTCCAAATTATCATAAATATACCTTGTATAAAATTATTTATTTTCCGTATTAAAATATAGTGCAGATGAAACATTAATAATGGAAGTTTTTGAAAATAAGGCAGCAAAGTAAGTAGCAACCATTTGAGATTATTTTTGAACTCTATGAAATGTCCCCACATCTCTATTAAGTCTTTTCATTACAGATAACACCTCTATTTTTAATGAAAATTAATTTCTAGGAAACTTAAAGAAAGTGTAGATATAATCTAATCTTGATGAAGCTTTGTGTTCTGAATGATACCTAGCTTTATCAAAACCAGGTCTTAATATGTGGGCCTGTGACTGAATAGTTAGAACTAACTTTCAATGGATTTTTTTTCAATATCCACAAAATGTCTAACCATTAAAGTAAATAGATAGGTCCTGTTTGCTACAAAAATAGACAAGAGTAAATGCGTCACTTGTGAAAGAGACAAGAGCTCTGGAAGTAAATGCTCAACCATCTTTCTTAAGGAAAGATTCACCTGATATGTTTAAACAATTGGAAAAGCAGCTATTTTCTGTCTCTCTGTGATGTACCTTGGGTTTGAATTCAGGGATAATAGGCTGCCTAAAGTATTTTATCTTCTGGATAAATATTCAAAATTCCAACTTTCTCATACTTGGTTAGTAGTCTAGATAATTTAGTGGCTGTATTTTTTTGCAATATCATTTACAGAATAACTTTATTCTTTGTTCATTTGAAAAATTCCCTCAGAATCCTATACAGCAATTTTTTTGCTGAATCTTCTCCCATGGCACTTGACCTGTTTACCTAAAATTGCATTAATTGTTATGTTTTATATACATCTTTAATTCAACTGGGAGTTCTTAAGAACAGGAATTTTTATTTAATCATATGTTTGCCCATTATTAGTATAAATACTTTCCAGTATTTCCATAGAGAATAGACAAGTGATAAATAAATGGATAAACTTATAAAAGCAGTGTTCATTTAGCCCCATTTAAACAATGAGTTTATAATTTCAGTCTAATTTCCTGATATTTTCCAGCATGTAAGTTGCTTCAGACATTTTGACCTGTAAGAAAAATTAAAATAATTAATAATTTAAAAGAAAAAATATGAAAAAGAAAATAATTGAAGTATTCATTGTTTGTGGATATAAATGTTGTGCAAAACATTAGAAATACTATTTACTACCTCAGCTAATTTTACAAATAAGGAACTTAAATTTTTGACTGTGGCCAGATGGTTCAAGATCTGGTTTTATAAGATAGTCTAGTTTTGATAAATTCTTGAATTTTAATGAGTCTCAGCAACTCATCTGTAAAATATAAATCAAAAATTCTGCAGTCAGGAAAACTGAGTCTCTAACCAAATAAGAGAATATGTAGTCTGTTGAGCTTTATTTCATGGTTTAAATGAAATATTTTTTCAAATAATGTTCTTTACCAGACCCACTTTTCTAGATGCTAAGAGTTCAAACAAAGAATTTGAGGAGTTTATCAAATCCTATTTTTCCTAGTTGCTCATCCAGCAACAGAGTTTACAACCTAACATCAACCTGTCTTCTGTCCCGTACTTAAACTTGTCAATAGCAGATTTCCCTCCCTTAGAACAGATTAATAGTTAGATATCTATTGAATAGGACAAATTATAAAATTATACTAGTCTAATGATAAATTCGAAGATCCATTAGTTTTATCTGACAGTAAAAGGAAATGAATGAAAAGTAAGAAATAATTTTATTCATATGTTTATTTTTCAAATAATATATTGCAAGGATATGAAAAGCAAATCGTTTCATGCTGCCTCCTACATTTTGGAAGCTTTCCTATATCTCTTATTTTCCCTCTCCTAGTTCTTTCCCCAAATTCTGAATTAATCATTCCATTCTGGGAGAGTCTGTAGATTTACCCAAACTTAGCTTTTTAAATGTTAATTGCTTTGGAATATTCTGTTTGAGTTTCTACTTCCCCTGTAGGTGCAGAAACTTTTTTCTTTTTTCCCTTTCTAAATTGTTTGGTCTAATAATTAAATTGACATGAGACAGTTATAAGAAATAAAACAAATTCAGTTTCATAAAACAGGGGTCCCAAAGATATTAAATACAAGGAAAGCAGCTTTTATACCTTTTAAACAAAAAATAAATTGTGAAAAACTGATAAGGCAAAGAGGTCTAGGCTTGAGGTAATAGATAATTGAAAAAATAACAAGATTTGTTTCAAAAGCCTTCTCAGCCAATCTTTGGTGATAAGGATTTTTTTTTATCCTTCTGTTACAGAAAGAGTACCTTTCACACAGGGAATTTATCTCCTAGATTTGAGGACACAAAGAATATCCCTTTTTTCAGCATTGTCTGTAAAGTAATTTTCATTCAAAAATAGTCAGTTTGCAAAAGTAACATATTTTGGGGTTGACTTATTTTGCTTTCCTTCACCCCTAACAAGGAAATTTTATAAAGGACTCATCCTTTCCTTTTGTACTGCCCAGTTATATTCCTATAACTGGGACTCATTTAGTGGAACCTCTAATGGAAACACTGGCATTGAAAAGTGATGGAATTTTTTTAAAGTTTCCTTTAGTCCTATTAAGTTTTTTCTGAAAGATTCAAAGAAAGAAGAGAGCTTCTATTCTCATGGCAGAGCATAGAGAATTTTAGGGAGAGAATAATCACATGGTCTTATTTTTCAGAAATCTTGGTAATAATTGAAAGCTATAAGGCTGCTTCAACCTAGCACTAAACAAATGAGGATTTTTCATTTATTGAAGTAGTATTCTCTTCATATGAAGGCATTTATGGAAGGGATATAGGAAAGAGAGAGCTACTCCAACAAAAGCCATTATAGAGAAGGGTCCTAGGAGTCTCTTATGAACCTTAATAGCCTTGGTGTTTTGGCACTGTAAGGACTCAACTCAAAAACAAATTGGAAATTTTTCTTTATCAGAGAAAAAATGAATTTTATTTGTATATAAAGAAGAAAAAAACCTCAGCTCTTGAAAGCAAAAATTAGAACAGTATTAAAAAAAGCATGATATTTCTTGAATAACATTATATAGATGCTCAAGAAAGGGAAAGTAGTGGAAAAATGAAGTTTTTCTAACAGAAAATCAAAGTTTTTCACTGCAGAAAATTAAGAAAGAGGATGTTTTCACAGGAACTGAAAATGAGAGTTTTAATTTGAATGGAAGAATTAAGCAGTAATATGGAATTGGTCTCAAAGGGCAGCAGGATGCCACTAAAAGACCTAAGTGTGAAGTAAATTGAATTGATTTTGAGAGGTCACTGTAGCTGTTATTTAGTTGAACAATTGTGTCAATGAGTCTGGAGGCTGCCAGACTTGATGATCTAAATTCTAAACCAAGTGTATAATGTTCATGGCCTACCTTTATATTTATATTGTTTGAAAATGAAGAAATATATACACAAAACTGGGACTTGTTTTGGAGGTAGAAATAGCAAAATGTAGTAATTGCTGAAGTTTGCAATTAAGAGAAGGGAATTAAGTCATAATTGATGGCAAATTTTCTGATGTAAGGCACTGGGTAGAAATTCACTTCCTTTGTCAGAAATGGGGACCCCATCAAAATCTTCTGGTTAGTGGCAAGTGGGCTAGATAATAAAGACTGAAAAAAAATGCATTGTTACTCAAATGTTATTTTCTGAGTTAATTTTACTACTTTCTCCAGTGCTGGAAATACTTCTAGCTTCATTCAGTTTAAAGATTGTTTCCTGATTTTTTTTTTTTTTTACATCCTTGAGTTCTCTTGGTCAGTGTTATTAAATCTGTCATGAACTCACAGCTTGCAGGATGCTGTGGGTATCTTATGTGAGTAGGGTAGAGTGGTTGGTTACCCCTTACCCTGCCCTATGCTATGATTTTTCATCAGTACAGGAAGAAAAAAACTCTCAAGATAAAAGTGTAAAATAATTTTAAATATGTGAGATTAACTTAAAATCTAGAACACTCATGGAATAAAAAATCTCATTTCACTGTTAAGCAAAGAAAATCTTATGAGGGTCTAGAATGTCATTCTCAAAGAGATAGAATGAAATGTTTGAAAATTATATGAAAGAGAAGATAAAGGAAATATCCGTGAAGAAACATAACAATGAGAGTTCAAAGGCAGTATAAGAGGCTGGCTATGAGATTGGCAGCTCCAACATAATGAACTCAGCTGTCTGTGAAGCTTTGCAAGTTACTACAATTATAGATAAAGGCCTCTGTGATATTTCTTTCCTGATTAGCATCCAAGCAAAGACACTAGTTTCATTTGTTAAAACAAAAGACTAGTTTCAAGGAAGCATCAGCTGCCACTTACAGTTTTAGTTGGAGAACAACTTACTTTTTTCTTTAATGGAAGAAATAGTCATCGTTTTAATTTGTCTAGGAGAAAAGATAAGCTGCTAATTTACTTTTACAATAACAAGAGGTGTTCGTTTATAATTATTATTATTCATTCAATTATATTTTGAAACATTTTTGGCATTTCTTTTATAGTTAAGCATAGATATAAAGAATTCATTACTATTGAAAATTAATATTTTAATTTGAAATAACAGGAAAAAGTAGAATAATGTTATAGAAAATATGTCTGCACAATTGATGATTTACAGTTTCTTTTTCTTTACTAAATGACTTTGTTCAACAAATGGCAAATGCTAAACATCATTGTATTGAACTCAATAATGTAATTGTGTTTCGTTTTCAGAGAAAAAAGCTTTCTAGAAAAAGCATTTATTATATCTTCAATGCAGCACTAGAACAATTGACTAAACAATCTCTTTAATCATTAATATACTTCATTTAATAAAATTCATATTCCATTATTTATAAAATGAACATGCATTAAAAAATAAAAATAAAAGGTATAAAAGATAAGAAATAACTATAACTCTGAAAATTGTAATAATCACTATAAACATTTTGGTATATATTCTCCTAATCTTCTTTTTAATATGTAGATTTAAAAAAGCAATTAATTTATATACTTTGAACATTTTCTTATTCAATGATGAGTCAATACTTTATTAATTACTACTGCATTATGTTATGTGGATTAATTAGAATTAATTATTCAAAATTTAATTACTAGAACTTTAGAACATTTAAAATGTTCTAAACAGTGTAGCAATGAATATTCTTGGATTAAATATTTGCCCAGTCTTATAATAAATCATTTGAAGCTGAATTGTTGGAATAAATGATAAAATAGACAAAAGAAGCTCGTTTCCTAATTATTTAGCAACTTCCCTTTTCTTACACATCTTCAAATCTAAATTTATGTATCTTTAATGTATATTCATTATATACTTAGCACTTTAATTTATTAGAAACCCTTAGGGATACTAAGATGAATTATGTATAGGCAGTGACTATAAAAGAGCATATATCTATGAGAAGCATTGACATACATATAATAAAACCAAATTATGAATGGAATAGTGGGTCAGAGAAGTAACAAGTACCATCTACATCTAGAACAACAAAGACTACCTAGAAGTCTAATTGGTGGAATGAACTGCTCTATTTGGGATTAAAAGAAGATAGTGTGGCACAACTGGAATGGACAGTGATATTTTAAATAAGTGGTGCAGTATGTGACACCAAGACACATATACTTTTAGATCTTCTTAAGTGGTCCTTGCCCAACCAACAGAAAAAACCTAAAACAGTCAAAAAGTTTGACAACCCAAACAACAGAGTCTGTGCTGAAGGTGGAAACTGTTGTGCTTTAATCAAGGATATTCTGGATATTCTTGGGTCCAGACTCATTTGTGAGACCACAGAATCAAGTTAAACTTCAAATTGCCCATTGGTTTAGTTCAGTTCTACAGCCTCTTCTATTAAATACCAAAGGAATACAGAGTTACACTGTAGGTGGAACATTTTATTTAATGCATCATTGTATAAGAAGGGTACCTTTATATACATATATATGTATGTATATATATATATATATAATTTCTTTTTATTAGTGTAGCATTGGTTTACAACAGTGCATGTGACTCAGAAATAGAAGTTTATTTTTCTTCAGATATATGTGGTTACCACACAGCTACCACCTACCACACCTACACTAAGTTAATAATAGGCCTCCACCATCCTCCACTCAGAATTTAATTTAGAACTCGGACCACAGGTTATTTTACTTTGTCTATGCAAATTTAATAAAACCGCAAGCTTTCTTAAGATTAGGTTGATAATGGTCAGCTTTATTTTCTGATTAAAAGTCTTTACTGATTGTTATTCAGCATTCAGTTGCTTAAAATTTTAATTTTCTGATAGTAAGGGATCCTAGACTGAAATTACTCTTAGATAAGCGAGCATTCCACTGCAATGGATTCCTTTAGGTACTCCTTATTGGTTAGATGGGACAAAAGTCCTAATTATACTAGTATATAAAACCTCATATATATATTACATATATATACACATATATTATATATGGGGAGTGAGGGAGAGAGGAAGGGAGAGAAATATGGGTGGGTAGATAGATACGCTAAGTAACTAACTTTGTAAAATATACTATCTCTAAGTATTGCTAAATAACTATACATTTTAAGTGATTAAAATATTTCTGTCTCAGATAGGTAGGTAGATAGATGTTACAGACAGAGAAAGACAGACAGATGATAGATAGATAGATGATAGATAGATAGATGATAGATCACCATAAAATGATCCCAAATATACCATCAACCTCTGCAGTGTCAAACACAACACAGTGAAAATTCTAAGTTAGTTCAAGTGGTAAAAATGCTACTACTTAAAATGTGAAAGAGTGATATAGAATTGCATTGGCTCAGTATGCAGAGATATTGAAATACCACTCTAGATAAATTTAATAAATTTCCTTAATGACAAAGTTATGTTCACTTCAGAAAGATTTTTTAAAACTTGCAGCTTACAGATCAGTTATGGGGAAGAAAGAAAGGATGTAAGATATGTAGGGTCTTTAGCTGCATTTAGCTCTATTTACATTTTTTTAAAAGAAAAGAAATCTGAAATTCACATGGTATATATTTGATTTTGTTACATCTAGATTGTAGGTACATAATTTATTTGCTCTAAGTATCTAAAAAATTTAAATAAAACATTTAAAAATATCCTTAACCTCACCACATTGTAATATTCACTCAAATTTTAATGTTTATCCTTCTAACCTTTGTTATATGAATAACAAAATACTATTTTTTTATTTTTTAATTTTTTATTTATATATAAATTTCAAAATATTGTAATCTCAAGGATTTGTCCCCCCCCACCGTCCCCTCCCTCCCCCTCCTTTCCCTCCTGCTCAAAGTTGTGCGCTTCAGTTTGGTTCTTAGCTTGTTTTGACTTTTCTTCAAGGCTTTTGTTTATTTTTTTTACTATATTCCATATATTAGTGAAACCATTTGGTTTCTGTCTTTTTCTTTATGGCTTGTTTCTGCTAATATGATTTCTTCTAAATACATCCATGTTGTTATGAAATCGTCGAATTTGTCATATTTAATTGAGGAGTAATATTCCATCATGCATATATACCACATTTTTTTTATCCAGTCAATGCCCCAAAGCAAAATACTATTTTTAAGAAAATTCTAGATTCATATTCATATTTTTCTATGAACAATGAACTATTTATTTCCACCTAATATGCTACAGATAAAATGAATATATTATTAGCATTACTCTATTCCATTAGATAATTTAGTTTCTTGTATTATGTTTTCCATCATAAGTTATTGTTACTCTATTTGTTCAAGTACAGGTGTCTTATAGGAAGTTAGCACTAAATTATACTCAGAAAGATAAATTTTTTTAAACTTTGCTACTTTGAAAGTGAAAAATCTAATTGATTTCATATGATGTCCTTCATTTTCAAATTGTGAAGTTGCATTTCATTGGTCAATGTTTAAATGGAAGCAGGAATTGTGTTTTAAGAGTAGCTAGCTTTGATTTAACCATATAGTTTTAATCATGTGGAATTGAAAACAGTGCACATGTAGAAAGAAGTCTGCAACATGCAAAGATCCCTAGAGATAGAAGTTTGCTACATGCAAGGATACATAGACATGGAGGATAAATAGTAATTGGTCAGAAAGCAAAGCACATGAATAATAAAATAATAATAAATGATAAAACACATGAATAATGTGAACCAAAGCCTCTCTGTGGTTCACATGAGAAAGAGAATAAGGATAGCATAGGTTTAGGATGGATACACTGAGTGGTTTCAGCAGACTTTAGTAGAAAGGTGCGCTGCTTAGTTTTTTAGTACCTCGCTGTGGGTAGTTAGGGCTGGTGTATAGAACCCTGAACATAGAACCCTGAACATAGAACCCTGAACATGAACCCCAGGTAAAATGTTCATGATCTGTGGGAATTAGCTAACCCTAAGTGGGTCACTATATCTGGATTCAGCAAGGAGTCAGATTCCATCACAATATAAAAAATAAAAAGGCATGGCTAATACAAATTGTTTAGTATAATGATTTAAAATAATGAGCCAGGATATATAATGCATTTGAGAAATAAAGAAATGGAACAAAATAGTTATAAATTATTTATTTATTTACTTACTAGGCACCTACTACACATTAGACATTTAATCATAGACAAAACCATCTCTAGACCTTACTTTTAATTAACATACTCTGAAATGCACTTTTAGGCACATTACACTAGGGGTAGATTTCTTATTTTCTCAATTACTATGCCCCACAATGTTTCAAAACCAAGAGTAAGTAACATATCTTGGGAACAATATATATATATATGTGATGACTTCTCCAGAATTTCAGGCTTACCTTACACTTTATCAGAGATAATATCTTTTGTATAATTTATTGATCAATGTTTTTTGCAATGATTCAATAAGATAATAGATACATTTCATGTTAGAGTTAAATATAATGTACATATTATCTTTTAGTAATGAGTCAAAATGTATGTTAACTAATATGTTAATTATAATAGAATTATTATTTGAAATTAAAAGGCAGGGATTCCTCCCCATAACAACTATTCTCTTTATTTTAGTCATACAGGTCATAGACTTTCACTTACTAAAGTTCACAGAGATATAAACTAATGTAGCCAAAGATAAAATCCAACATTTGTATACCTTGATCTAGTGACTGTTCTAGCTTTTTTTTTCTTTTTAATAAGGAATAGAGACACATGCTGAATAGAAAAAAAGATTACACATATCCCCAGTACCAAAAAATATTCTATTATTTGACAAATGTATTTTAAATTCATATTGCACCAAGTACCATTCCACTCTGCTAGGGAGAACCACATTTAAAGAACATAAAATTCTGTGCTGTCAGAGAGATTACATTCTGCAGGGTGATTTAGTAGTAAGCATGTCGAATATTCATCAAATGGTGACAAGGCAATGGAAAAGAATAAAGCAGGACATGCTGGGATTTGAGGTGTAGGTTATAGTAAAAAATTGATCAGTAATCAAGAAATGGCTCATTGAAAATAACATCTGAGCAAAAACTATAGTACAAACATGAGGTGCAGTAATTCAAACAAAGGTGTTATTCTCATTATTAAAGTACAGCCAGAAGACCAGAGTCTCTGCAGTAAACGTTAGCTACATCAAGAATTGAGGAAGATGGCAGTGGGAAGTGGGGGTGTCTTGAAGAAATTGAGAAGATGAGAAAATTATTATATGACACAGCAAGGATTGTGGTATTTCTCTGAGTGAAATAGGGGGCTATCAGAGCATTTTGAACACACAAGTGACATGATCTAGCTTAGATTGTAACAGATCACTCAATCTTGAATTGAAAAGAAACTAGATATGTGGAGAAGGGAAAATAGTTCAATGAGTTGGAGTCTGCTGTAATAATTCAAGTGAAAGATGATAATAGTAGTAGTACAGATGACATGAAATGATTGTATACCAGATATGTTTTGAAGATAGAGCCAAAGTATTTTCCACTTGAATGGATTTGTGTTTTACAGAAAGAAAGGAGTCAAATATGACTCATTTTCTTGCTGAACACATAGAAAGAGATGTCATAAATTGGGATAGAAAGAGTTGAGAGGAACAGGTTTAAAAGGAAGATCATGCATTTAAGATTTGACATGTTAAGTTTAAGATGAACTTTAGATATCCAGGTAAAAATAGTGAGTAGGATTTTGAAATATAAGTCTCAGGCTCAAGAAAAAATTTCAGGTGAAGATATAAATTTTAGAGCCATCAACTTTTAGATGACTTTCAGGTCAGAACAATGGATGCGCTCATCATGAGAGTAGGTGTAAAAAAAATGAGTTTTAATAAGGGTCGAGTGCTAAGGTAATTCAAAGACATTAATAATAAAAGAGTTAATACACCTCTCAAAATATTGTTGTTATTAAATCATAAATAAGGGGGAAATCTGTATAGTAAACATTAATCTTGAAGTTCCCTAAATTTTAGTATACATGGAAAGGTTTATGCTAGGGGTTGGCAAACTACATCCATGCCATCAGGTTTGGTTTTGTTTCTAAATGACCGGTGAGCTAAGAATGAGGGTTATATTTCTAAAAAGATTGGGAGGAAATCAAAGAAGAATTTATTTCATGAAACATGAAAATTCTATGGAATTCAGATATTAGTCTTTATAAATAAAATTTTATTACAATAAAGCAATGTTTATATGTTTGTTAGTTGTGGATGTTTTTGCTTTACAGTAGAGCTAGATAGTTACAACAGAAACTTTGTACCCATAAAGCCTAAAACATTTACTCTGACTCTCTACAGATAAAATTGTAAACTCTTGGTTTATTTTATACAGTTGTATATATCTATGGTAAAATACTTTATATTGAATATATAAGCAGCATATATATATATATATATATACAAGATATAATTCCTTAGGATTCAAACTTCTTTAATTAATTAAAATGCATTATGTGACACACAGAGTTTAATGTACTTGAGTTAATCTCTTGTAGTTACTACCATGTTTGAACATCTGCTATGTTAAGTGCTTTGCAAGTATTATCACATTAAGTATGAATTCTCTGTAATGCTAAGTAAAGAAGTTAATTGAGGATCACAGATATAAAATGAGTTATTGGAATACAAGGCTCATACTGATTTGGGTTTTAAATCTGGGATCTTTCATAAACTACCAGAACCCTGTTATGTCAAGCTAATATAATAGCATCTGAGAGGCTATATGTAACTTATAAAGTCCTCTCAAAGAAAATAACAGAGATGTGGAGAACATGCAGATTTAGAGAAAGATTGGTGAGATTATTTTTTTAAGTAATGCAATATTAAAGAAATGTTTGGATTTTGTGGGAGAACTTAGTGATATCTAAAAGTGCATACATTAGCTCATTCTTTTTTATAAATTTCCAAGGAGAGAGAGTAGTGTATTAAGAATACATGGTATATATAATAATTGAATATAATAATTGAATATATTAATTATATATTAATTGAATATAATAAATGAGCTCTTGTCATTTATAACATAACAATATTGTTGGAACTATAGGGGATGATGTTAGTTGAAATTAGAAGGAAAATGGCAAGTACCAGATAGCTTCACTTATGTATAGAATATAGCAAAAGAAAACAAAGGATCAGACAAAACAAAACCAATAACCTTAGAAATCTAACTGTAAAAATGAAACTACCAAAATGGGAGAAAGAGTAGAGAGAAAAGTACGGTCAGTAACCAATGAACTATTATGGAGGGCTATAGATGCCTTGCTGATGGACTCAATATGTAGTAACATACATTTGAAGGGATGTTATCCTTTACCTTTGAATCATACACTGCATTATCAACCAATATCTACTGCGTGAAAAAACAAACAAAAAAGAGTGAAACTGCCTTTAGAATGTCTTATTAGGTAATTTTGTTGGGACATGGAGATGAACTCAGAAGTGACACATTCCTTAAATTCAAGACATTTTTACCAGTGGGCAAATTTATAGGCACTGTTATAATGAAGGACTTTATAAATTGGATATTATCTCATAGTCCTGATACATTAGAACACTGGAGCTACTATTTAAAAAAGAATGTTTACTTATACATTCCTAATCTTTGAAATTTATACTAAAAACTCAATCAACAAACTACAGCCATCACTTTCCTTAGTATACCTTTTGTTTCATCTGTCAAATAACTCTCTCACTTGAATTTTACATATGGTGAGGTCAAGGAAGTCCTAGGTCATTTGAATGTGTATCCTAAACACTGTGTATAGTGAAAAAAATTTACTCATAATTACTGGTTTAATTAGAAAGGGACAAGTATCATCCTAGAAATGTTGATGGCATAAAATATGATATTATATATTGAAAGTTTTTTGAAAGAATTTCTTTAGATATTCAAGCTTGATGAGAGAATTGGTCTTAATTGAATCTCTGAGAACATCTTGGAAGTTAGAAATTATGTGATTCTATAACTTGTCTATTTATAGACAGACTATCAGTGTTTTGAATAGCACCTTAGTAGTATGGAAATATGAATATTACTCAAAATATACACTTTTTTGCATTCCTTTTGTGAGTCTTACAACCTGTTAGTTGATGAAGTATATTGCTAAAAAGAATTTGTTGCCACCTGCTAATAACCTTTAAAATTCTTCATCAGACAGTGGCATTAACTTTAGGTCTAAAATATTCTTTCTTTAATATGTAAAAGACCTTGTGTAAACTACATGATTACATGATAAAAATTTTAAATATAAAGCAAATTCACTCATCATATGCAGCTCACAAATATTAATACTTACTTGTTGACTGAGCTGACAGAGACTTTTAACACGTCCTTATGCTGCTATTTCTGTCATCCTTTTATTTTCTAACTAACAAATAGCATTCTGACAGTGTTAAAGGACATCTGAATTTTTCTGCAGAAAACAACCCTGAGCTGTCATCAATGTTTTCACAAAGGAATACAATAAACCTTGTGAAGTATTAGCTTGACATCATGGGGGAAATTTGTTAGAATGGATTTATATACAATTCTTAATCCTATTTAATCTTCACAAACACCATATATCCTAGGTATTATTGTTCCCATTTTTTATATGAAGAATCAAACTCAAGATAGTTGAATCCTATGCCTCTAGCAACATAATCAAGAAATAGTGGTGGAAGAACCAAACCTAGGTCTTACACCATTTTTCATTCTTTCACTGATACTAGCTTCCAATATGAACATCCATGTCAGGAAATCTAAGTATTCTTATTTCTAGAACATTCTTAGTTTGCCATCATCATTGACTGTTAACTATATAGAATTAGTTAATACATTCAGCTAAAGAGAATATAATTTGAGACACATTTATTTTGTTAACAGATGGAGGAATAAAAGAAGTGGGATGGATTTTATGCTTGAGAATGGTTCCTTTGGACATAGGCTCTATGATCAGAGGAGATTATCTTAAGTGCACCAAGTGCACTGTGGTTGAAAATAGGGGAACATGTAGAAACTCAGAACAATATAGTATGCATTGTTGCTGAAAACAAATTTTATGTATTTTACAACTTTCCTCTTAACTGGAAATACTTTAGGGTTCAATCTTTGGGGAATTCAGTCAGTATGGGTAGGATTTCCCACAACCTTTTTATGTCTACTCAGATAGGGCTTTCCTTTTGTTAAACGTTAACATCAGGTACAAATGCTCATGTCTGTGGCAAAGCTTTTCAAGTTAGCAGTTCCTTGACAGTAATTGTCACTCGCACTGTAGCTTCACTCCTTTACCAATTAGTAGACTATTTTATCCCAATACTCTTAAAGCAGCAAAAGCTTAAGAACACTTTATTTTGTAGGTGCGTACTTTCTCTCTCTTTACCCCATTCATTGTCCAAAATATGTTATAGTCTGGTAACATTTTATTCTTTATCATTGAAGGCCATATACTAATGCTTCTTATATCCAGACTGGCATACTGAAAAGTACAGAAGCTTTACTTAAAAGACAAGTTCAAACTCTAATTGAAGTCTTTACTGGCCTTCTGACCTTGGAAAAGGAAGGCATTTAACCTGTGTCAGTCTTGATATCCTCATCTGTAAGGGTAAAATAATATATATTTTACAGAACCATTGAAGTGATTACATGTGGGAAATATATGACACAGCTTTCCAAAATATAAATAAAGTAAATGCTAAGAATATATCAGATTTTATAGGTATTTTGTCTATCATCTGTCTCACAGACAAATCCCTTCTTACTATTTCTAGTATTTCCCCAATATATATTTTTTATGCTTGAAATTCTTATACTTACTTAAAATTGTTTTAATGGCTATACCAATATATAGAAATGCAATGCATTCTGATGTCAATTTATGTTGAAAAATGTGTGTTGTTTTCAAGTTTTGGTAATTTAATAACATTTTTATAATTTTTTTCAAATATTTTTTTATATCTCTGATCACTTTTTACTATTTATTTCCAAAAAGTAGATTTACTGGATCAAAGAATATGAGCAGCACTTTTAAGACTCAACTCTGTATGTATCATAGATGTAGAGATATAGCATTATATAGTGATATATATATATATATATATACCTTTTAATTGATTGCACATGTATATATATTTTACATGGTCATATACCCTGAGGTTCTCCCACCACATTGTCACCCATAAACCATCTTCTTCATCTCTTGTGCCCACCCATCTCCCACTCCCTCCCTCTCCCCTATTTTATGCTTTAGTTCTGCAGTCAGTTTGTTAGTTTTAACTTTTTCTTGTCCTTTTGTTTGGTTTCCCTCTATTCTGCATATAGGTGAGATTATCTAGTATATCTCTTTTTCTCTATGGCTTATTTTTGCTAACATGACTCCTTCCTTCTAGGTCCATTCATGTTATCACAAATGATTCAAATTTGTCTTTTTTTTGATTGATGGATACCATCCCATTGTGTAAATATACCCCAGCTTTCTGATCCATTTCTCTGTTCTGGACACCTAGTGTCTTTTATTCTCAACAGATATTACAATTTCAAATATAACACTACATGTATTTATTGCCTAATGTGTAAATTCTTAGACTCTGACTAACTGTCCATGCAACTTATTTTCCAAAAATATTTGTAACAAATATTTCATGCATAAATATACACATGGACAAGTATGGGATCTGTCTGAAATATTTGCAACTAATCTAAATCTATGCATTTTTCATCCAGTTATTTTATGTAAAAGTTGCAATTAAGAATAGCAGTAATCTTACTCAGAAAAATTGAAAGCTAGGGAAATTAGGAAATTTTTACTTTTGTTAGGCATCTTATGAGCAGTAATTATTAATTAAAAAGTAATAGGTGATTCAATCTATGTTAATATTGTAGTTTGAATGTTTGGGTTTATACAAATTCTTGATATTTTACTATTTTTACTAGTTCTATAGCCTCATAGAATCTACCACTGCTTTTGCTATTTTATTTATCAGGATAATAAGGTAATTGAATTGATCAGGGTTTTTCCTCCACTAGCCTGTATAACTAGCACCTGTGGTATTGCTCCCTCCCTGTGATTGCATATGTGCCAGGGTCCAGTGGTGTATGTGTATATGTATATGTATGCACACCTGGGCATAGGAGGAGGAGATAAAAGGGTGGTGTCACCCCAGGGTAGGAGAGAGCATGCAAAGAGGGGAGAGGGCAAGAGAACACCAGATAGAGGCCAGAGAAAGAACCTGAAAATTCTTTGGGGGTCCTCCCTCCCAAACTGCTGGCCCTGCCCTACCCTACCCTGCCTGATGTGTCTGTGTAACTGTTAGAACCAATAATGAAACTACCAAGAGCCTGATATCTGCACTGCAATTGGCGTCAGGAACAGGATGCCTGCATTACAATTGGTGATAAAGATGGTTACACTATAATTAGTGCATGTGAGAAATTAATCATCAATTCATAAAAATACATACTTCAGAAAATATAATAGTTCGATTGCTCATATTTGTTATAAATGTTTTATTCCAAATGTGTTTTGTCTTAATTTACTAGAAAATATTTTGAGGCTCTGATTTCTAAATTTCTATATACCAAAACCTATCATTATCCTTCTTTGTAATTTTGTTCTATCTCTTCTCAACTTTGTGAAACACCCAACCTCCAGTGGTTTAACCAATTAATTGTTGTCAAATTGGGTTTCTCTATAACAATCAATCAGCTACAGGTTTTGTTTGAGTTTAAGTTTATCATCATAATATTGCTGTTGAGACTTTCAAGAGGCTGTATTGTTAGGCCAGATTCATGAAAGGGAAATGTTATTTTTTATTCTGTCCAAATGATGGCCAGAGATATCATAATCCCAGATTTTAACTGAAGGCAAGAGAGAATACCTGAGCACTCTAGTGGCACCAGACATGTATGACCTTTCATGTTCACACCTCAGACATATATTTGAGGCATTGTTATTACTCATAGAAAAAGCAACTGAGACTGTGTGGAACTCAATAAAGTACTAAGATCACGCAACTTGAATTTAGAAGCACTAGTCTCCTAATCCAGGTGCAGCTGACTCAGCATAAGTATAGTTAAGAACTTGTCATCCTCTACACAATTTGATATTGAGCATGTACTAGAGAGTTTTTTTTTGTATCCCTATTATAAGGATGAGGACACAGAGGCTCAAGATTACAGTTTGAAGTATTAGAGTCAGATAATCTTGATGGTTTGTCTAACTCATGGCCTCAATCTTACCCTATAATCCTGCTTCAAATTACTTTATAGTGTCTCATATGCTAAGTTAATTTCCCAGTATTTTGAGAGTTGAGAGAGCCTATTCTTATGAATTGCTTCTCAAGTAGTTTTTTTTTTCTTAAAACACATTTGTTTCATTAGGCACTGCTAATATATTCACTGCCAAGTTAATAGTGATAGTGTTTAATGGCTTCATGGTGTTAAAAATGTGCTTTCTGTGTTTGTTTTTAAGTGTTCTTTTCTATTAGGCAAAATTTATAGTCAAGAGGGCAGAAACACCCATACAAGTGTTAAGTTTCCAAGCATGTCCTAGAGCTACTTTGAAAAATAATCCTCAATCCCTCCTGTCAGGAGCATTGACCCTGAAATCTGTTATGTTTGTAACAGAGCCAGGGCCTCTATTTCATGTTTGGGCCTGGCCTGTCTCTGATGTGCAATAAGTTGCTTCCCAACTGTGTGTCCCAGCAGGGGAATCTATTTGAGGAACTCCCAATACCATTTTATACTTGACAGTAGGAAATCCTTCACAAAGCAGTCCCTGACACTTTTATTCTGCAAGGTCTGGGAAATACACTTGAATATCTGACTCTCTCGAGTCTACATGTTATTTGGAGGTGAACATTGAGAATGAAAGAGTATAGTCAGAATCAAACAGGGCCTTTCCAGGACTTTGTAAAGGGTCACGGAAATAAAAAGACTAGTGAGCTCCTTCTAATTCTGCCTTTCTACATCATTGTTCTTTTAAATTCTGCCTAAATGAAATGATGAACCAAATATTTAGAACTGAGTATTCTGGTTTAATACCTCCTCTATTACTAATTCATTAAAATACTTTAAATATTTTTAAAATTAACACACTATTTGAAAATATTATAATTTATACCTGTTCTATTAATCAAATGTAATTCTAGAGAGTACCAAGACAGCTCCAAAGAATGTTCACTTAGGCCATTATCAGCAAACAGATTTGTATAACCCAAGATTCTTAGCATAATGTAGAAATCAAAAAAAATGATAATTCATTTAATTGTCACCAACAGCTGGACCAATAAATCTAAGAGCATATCAATGGATGTATCCCATTCTAATTCTATCCATGAAATGTTAATAAATATAACCATCTGTCTTACCTACAGAAACATTACAAGAATCATCAACATTTAAGTACCATGCTGTTGGGTAAATGAGTTATCCAGATTTTTCATACCTTCCTCCTTAGCCTCTATTACTCTTTTGTGCCCTCCCCATAATTGTATGCACCTGGTCCAATGGGTGTGCCCATACTTAAGTGGGCATACTTGACATAGGAGAGAGGGTATAAAAAGGTGTTATCACCCTGTGAGGAGAGGGTGCTCAAGAGGATTAAAGTGGCTACTTACCTGCTGGATGTTTTATTGTGTTTATTAATAAAAATCCTGTGAAGATAACACCAAGGTCTCCAACCTTCTTCTTTAGGTGCTAATATTAATAATGAAACTGCACAGATTGGAATGGTTGCAAAACATGTAAAATCAACTAAAACACTTTCAACAAAAGCAACTCACTTCTAGGTTTGTATCCTTCTTGGTCAAAAGGTAGATTAAAAAATACTGTTTTTAATGATAAATCTTTTATAAAGAAATAAAAAGTTTTGGCACAAAATCTTAGTAACAAAAACACTGCTCTTAGGTCCAACACTAAAGCTGTCACCACAGTCATTTTTAGGATATTACTGTGAAATCGTGCAAATTGGGAAAAACCTGGTGGACTAATGCAAAGTCAAACCCTAGAGATGAAAAGAAAGAGTCAGGTTGGAAGGAGATGAGCATACCTCATCAATGCTAATATTAGAATAGTATTTTTCTATAATCCTATTATAGCATAATATCTATGTTGGTTAATATTAGAATATTATTCTATAATATTATAGCTATATATAGATATTCTACAATAGCATAGATAATATTCTATAATATTATCTATGTTAATATTAGCTTATAGCACATAAAAGCTAATATTAGAAAGATGTCCAACCTAATATACACTTAATAGCCCAAATCTGTGGACCCTGATAATAGGTGGTCATTTGACCCACCAGTAGTGTTAAGTGACTTGGAGTCTTGCACATGATCGCAAAGCATGAAATATAGGATGAAGAGCAGGAAGAGGACCTTACCAGTTGAGTTTGTGGGAGTATAAGAACCCTATTCATTACACTGTGTGTAGATAGGAAATGGATATGTTTCTAAGTGTATTTGACTCTCAGTAACCTAGAATCTACAGAATTTAAAGCCAATTGGCTATACTGTATTAAAAATAGAGCATTCATTCACAGTCAGAATAGTGGGAAGGGTGATTTTACTTGTTCATTCAAAATATATTCTTAGATCCCCTACTGTGTGCAAAATGATTATAATATTTCAGAAATGTAGAATAAAGGGCACACTAACCATCTTATGGTGATTTTTCCAATTAGGAGACATTTGGGTAGCAGAGAGAAAGGCCAAGGAGGAACAGGCATATGCTAACCAGAGAGCAACACATTTGAACCATGTCTTAAATATCAAGTAGAAAGCAGTAGTTCCACTTCATGAAGAATAAATAAGACAGAGGAAGACAGTATGTGTTTTGTATTCACTTATAAAGATTAAAATGTGTGTACAATAAATATGGTTGGACCTAGAAATAGAAGAGATGGGCATCCAGGATTTGAAGCTCAAGAGCAAGTTTAATATTTGATGAATATTCATGTATGTGAAATACAGTTCTAGACTTTATTGTAAACATCGGAAGACATTAAAGAACTTTTGATTATAGGAATGACTTAGCACAGTTTAGTTATAATTTACTGAAGCAGTAATGGCACGACTCTGGAATACTTTTTGGAAATAGTGTCATTAAGCATGATTTTATTATTTTGAAATATCTCAGATTCAATAAAGCTGAAAGACTTGCATTTGGAAACATGAGTTAGGATTATATTCCTTTTGCATCTTGTAGAAGTCTACAGTTATGAACTTCTTGAACTCAATTGGAAGAAAATTCAATAAATCAGAGCTCTGTTTTATGAGATGACTCAGTCACTAGTACACAAATAAATCTCTTATAAGATCATATTGATCCATACATCTCTATCACAAGGAAAAATACAGGTTTTAAACACTTTGATCAATATGACAAGTTGTTTCATATAAGCATATAAAATATGCATAGTAATCAAATAGATTATAAAAACTTCACCTTAGGGTTTTTAAAAAAAATATTTACTAAATGCACCATCCAGGAAATTTAATTACTTTCTTGTGAAGTTTTTCTGTATTTCAGTTCCATAAAGAAATTTTTTCTTTTACACATTTTCAGAGCTGCTTAGTGATAATACCAAGTTAACTTATATTGTTTCAATTTAAATACTTTAAATATTTTTGAAATTAACATACTATTTGAAAATATTATAATTTATACCTGTTCTATTAATCAAATGTAGTTCTAGAGAGTACCAAGATAGCCCCCAAAGAATGTTCACTTAGGCTCAGCAAACAGATTTGTATAACCCAAGATTCCTAAAATAAAGTAAAAATCAATAGAATGATAATTCATTTAATTGTCACCAACAACTAGATCAATAAATGAAAGAGCATATCAATGGATGTATTCCATTCAATTTAGGGAGTCTATATATCCAAGCTTATCTGGTTATAGTCCCCATAACATGCTATGAAGGAAGTATCACTGCCCCTGTGAATAAACAAATAAATTGAGGAAGAGCAGACTATCACCTGGCATTGCCCACAGCCTTGACAGTGTTCTCGAACTCCTGCAAGAATGCTCAACTTTTTACCTGGGCAATTTTCTCTCTTACTCTCTGCCAAGTTTGGCTTCCCTAACACTTTTCTGTGATTCTGAAGCAGATGAAACCATTTAAGCATCATCTAAAAGATAGAATGTATCTAATACCAAAAAAAGGTAGAATTTGTTGCTAAAATTGCTAGTTTTAAGTGCTCTCAGATTATGTCATGTTAGACGCCTAACAAACAGGATGTAGTACTTTGATTTTTCTTAGTTTAGCAGTAAGGATTTTGAGACTCAGAAAGGTGAAAGAACTTTCTAAAATTCCCATGTAAGAAGTGTTGGTATGAGGCTTGTTTGAATCCAAGTTTGTCTGACTGTAA
Organism: Uropsilus gracilis; assembly: GCA_004024945.1. Lineage (NCBI taxonomy): Eukaryota > Metazoa > Chordata > Mammalia > Eulipotyphla > Talpidae > Uropsilus > Uropsilus gracilis. Next base: position 23,673 of record PVHY01015048.1, read on the forward strand.
GGCTCATAACTATCAAAAGTATACACCCCCGCATCTTTCATAACTGCCAGCATAAAAAATGCTTTTTTTTTTACTACCTGCTTAATTTCCTTCAGTGTATCTTCTTCTCATGTTTCTCTACTTATTCTCTCCCAGCTTTACCTATTAAAACTAATTTAGCCTCCCTCTCTCACTCAGTACCTGGCGAGTTGAGTATGGAGTGAAAATGGAAACATCTCTGGTCTAAGTGAAGTCAATGTTACCATTAGTAGCTTACTTATCTTGTTTCTCTTAGCCCCTGGCAACTGGAGTCTAAATTTGGATATTTCCTCTAGAATGGACCAGAGGCTGTTTTTACTGGTAACTGGATAATTTAATTATAGAAAGTCATGTAAAGATTATGTAGCACAAAGACCCAGTTTTGAATATCAATATGGCCATTTACTAATTGTATAACTTTTAAGTGACCCGTGTTTAAACTTCATTTTGCCATCTGTATAATGGGTACTATCATACATACATTAGGCTTAGTGATAATTGAAGTAAAATTACAGATATAGTAAATATTTGTATAGTACCTTTTACATAATTAGCATTCAGTAAACCCATCTTGTTGCACAATTCTTAATCCTAAATCTCTACATTAATTCTACGTTCACTTCAGCTTCTTCATTTCTGGTTTCCTCAATTTAAATGCTAGTGTTTCTTAGCCTGGGACTTCCCATTTGTTATTAAGAGACTAGTTTTTTCTAAGTCTGTGGCATCATCCTTCTCTGACAGAAATTATAGTTTGTTAGAATTTATTAATAGTCATAAAACTCCTGTCTTCTATCGATAGAATTTGAATTTTCAAACAAATTAAGTTTAGTCCCCATTCACCTGCCAATAGTGATTTACTCCGATTGTAACCATTTCCAGCCCCATGTCTTGTTTCAGCCCAAGCATGGGTTAAGTTGTCTAGCGATTTGGGGATATATGATTATGGAGTCAGTTTATGTAAATATGGAGTAGACATTTTCAGTAAAATTCTATTATATTTGAGTCTTAGATTATATGAAGGAAAACTGTAATAGGACAGATGAAGAAATGGAGACTTGCATTTTTAGGGTAACAACATGGATGTGCTGATTATTAAATATGTTGATGTAGGTAAACAATTTTTTATGATTCCATTTAATATTTTCTTAAGCATATGGGATACAAGTTCTTTTTCTTGGATTAAATAGTCTTCATTCTTAAAGTAAATGGTGCAGACACATGTAGATGCCACACTTTTTTCTGACATCATCACACTTGCTGCTTAAAATTAAAGTAGCCATCGTTAAATGTTTCACTTTGGCACAAAGCACAGGATTCCAAGGAGCAAATGCCACCTTGTCATCAACTGGCATGATATGGAACCTGCCTTAGTTTATTATTTTTTTGAACTTAAAACACTAAATTTATGATCATGCATAGAAGGTTGACTAGAATATACCCATCAATGCTGCTTCATTTATGTGTTCCAGGGGAGAGGGACTGATAACTTTTTGTGCACACCTAACACAGTATTAAGCAATATTCTTAGCGTAATATCATAGTACTGTACACAGTGGCTTTGTACTAATAAGTCTTTATTAATGGAGTTAATAAGCAAATTAAATAAATTAACTTATCAGTCAGGCACTACTTTAATGGGTTGAATTTTTTGTATAAAGCTTTTGTTGTAAAATAATTTCATATATTTTCTGTTTGTAAAACTAGGAACCTGAAAGTAAAGGAATTCTGAACTCCATTCATTCTGAGGTATCCCCTTGTATGACACCTGCTACGTATCACTTAGAACATTATTTTTCTCAGAATAGGTAAAATAAAAAATCACTGAGACATTGTGTCTAGGGTTCTTCAAATTTATTTATTTATTTTTTTTACGACTCTGGGTTCTTCAAAATTTTAATTTTAATTTTTTAAATTAAATTTTTACTGATTCATTTTATAAACATTTCTTAGCATCTCAAAAATATTCTTGAGTCTTAAAAGATTTTTTCTTTAAATGTAAGTAATTGTGATTTTTTAAATGATTTTATAAAGCTTTTAATAGATGCACGATAACAGATACATGGAAAAATACCCCAAAAATGCATTCATAGTTTAGTTTACAGAAACGACTGCATGCTTCTAACCTTCTTTTGAGGATATTATTACAGAATTCAAATGCTTCCTAAATTCTTTGTTAGTAAATGTGGTGTTTGATGAGAAAAGTAGAATTTTATAGTCTGTGTCACTATGAAACCAATTTTTTTGAATAATAGCATTGTTCATATGTTGTCCATGGTGATGTTTCTGCACCATGTAATAGCTTTGCATGTTCTAGAATGTCATATAACTGGAGTGTAGCATATGGTACATACTGTATGCCATACTTTACTCTGGACTCTTTAAGATTTATCTGTGATATTTCATATATTAATGATTGCTTTCTATTGATATATCTGTTATTTTATAATATACTATACTTTGTTTACCCATTCTAATAATGGATTTAGGATAGTTTCGGTTTCTGTTTGTTTTTGCTTGTTTTGTAAATCTAAAATGATAAGGGCATTCATAAACAATTCTGTGAACATGTTTTTGTACACTTACATAAATATTTAGAAGTATAATCCCTGAGTCATAAGATAGCAGCATCCTTAGTTTTATGAGAAGTAATCACTTTTAAAATCCACCAGCAATATAGGAAAGTTATGGTTGCCCACCTCATCACAGAAATTCGATGGTTTCAATCTACTTAAGTTTTGTCATTCTCAAGTATATATAGTACTATGTCATTGTGTTCTGATTTTCATTTCCCTAGTGACTAATGATGTTAAGTACTTTTATTTTTGGCCATTTGAATATCTTTACTTGAAATACCCTGTTAAAAATATTTTCCTGTTTCTGACAATTGAGTTCTATTTATGTAATTGATTTGTGGAAGGGCTTTATGTATCTTGCTCTAGCAGTGCTTTGTCAGATGTTTTAAAATAATTTGCTATCAGTTGTTTACCCATTACTCATTTTTAAAGGTGTTTTTTTGATAAGCAGAATTTTAAATCTTGAAATCAATTGTATCAATTGTTATGATGTCCTACTCCATATCACAAAATTAGTTTCCTTTTCTGTTTACTACTAACAGGGGCTTAGTTTTTATGTTTCTGTTTGTAATGACTTGTTTTCTTATAGTGTGAGGTAGGGTTGAGTATTTTGTTTTGTTAGACAGGTATTTCAGCACCATTTTTTGAAAATATTTTTATTTTTCATTTATGTTATTGTGACGCCTTTGTTGAAAATCATATTTCCATTTTAACATTTGTCTTTTCTGGAACCTTTATTTTGTCCCACTGGTATATGTCTGTCTCTTGTCTATACTACACTGTCTTTATTACTGTATTTTTATAAGATTTGAAGTCAAGTAGTATAAATAAGTCTTCTAAATTGCTTCCTCTTCAAGACTGTATTGGGTAATTCAGGTTCTATCATTTCATGGGGCTTCTAGAAATAATTGGTTGGCTTACATTGCAGGGAGACAGAAGGAGCTGTCGGGAGATATTTACTTTGTGTGGAAACTTTTATAAAGTATCTCAACTTTTGCTTTTCATTATTCTTTATATAGTTAACTTAAAGTTTTAACTTGAGTTTTATCATTAATGAATTAGTCAGCTTAGGAAAATAAAATCAGTATTTAAATTAATTCTCTAAAAGGTAGAGTCCTTAAAATGTCCTAGTAAAATACATTTGAGCTATTCATAACTGAAAGTAGTTTTATATATATATATATATTTACATATTATATAATTTATATGCTTTATTTTATATTTTATGTATTTATTTTATATTAATTACATGTTTTATATAAATATATTTTATTTATTTTTTATATTTTATGTTAAATATATAAATATTATATGTATAACTTCTCAAAGGTTAAATGTAGTATGATTTCTATATCACAATGAATGCAGGAAACTTCTTTTTATATAAACACAATAACAGTTCCTGAAATGTTCGTGTATATCGGCTATTTCTTATTTGCTCCTGTATTCAACCCCTAAAATACTTAGTCATTATCTATTAACTAAATTTTTTAGCTTTATTTGTCATTTTTACTAATGAACCTGGAAGATATATATGCATTGTGTGTGTGTGTGTCTTTGATTTATATATAGCCTTAATGAAACTGGGGGGAATGTATTTAGGGTTTTGAATGAGACATGCCTAATCCTAGGTACCTAATAGATATTAGTTTGGCAACTAATGCATGAGATCTCAATTCTCTTGAAACTCATAACTCCTACAGATTTTAATAGGTTGAATCTCCACTATTGTTTTAAATGTGACTATTACCTCTCGAGGCAAGCAGAGTTCATTTTAAGCCATGTGAGAGGAATTGCTCCTGAGATTGGCATTCTGTTAATTCTTTCTTTAGGAAATATATTTCAGATTTGAATAGATGATACCTTAGAATGTATATTGCCTATTATAGTTTAATTTGATATTTAAATGTCATATATGAAATCATATATAATACATAATCATAAAGCATATTTTACAGTGAAAGTTAGTTATAGAAGTATGAAAGGTCAGATGGTCATTTTCACTATTTTGTATGTGTTTAGTTGATAACAGAGTCTTATCAATGTAACAATAAAAATCACAGTATTAACAGGACAGTATTTAATTTGATAGACAGCATAAAATAAGTTCTTTCCACAAGCAAAATTATCTATATAATACTTTAGAACTTCAGACACTATGTTCTGAGGTCAAATTGCTTTTGATAATGGACTGTGAGGTCACATTTTCCTTTTTTCTAGTACCAAAGAGTGGACTTAAAATTCTCCTCAGTAGTTGGATCGCCAGTTTCAGTTTTCTCCCTTTCTTTCTGCGAATATCTTTAATTGAAATGTGTTCTTAGTGAGAACAAAATTTCTTGTTTGTTATCAAGTTCCTCTTGAAAGCAAATTGGCTTCAACCATCTCAGTTTGACTTCATTTAATTCTGATATTGTTCAGTAAATCTCTACTAAACACAATTTCTAATGATTTCACTTTGACCACTATTCTATTACTATTTGTGAGCAAAACCTCTTAGCCTTTATTTAAAATCTATTCGTCTACTTTTTGACAAGTTATTTTCAGATTTTCCCATTAGCTTGCTACTATTAACAAATTAAATCTAAATCTAACTTATATTAAGTACATTTTTCTCAGCAACCATTGTGAACTCAGTATGCCTCACAAAGTCAGCACCAGTACCAGGAGTAGATGTGAGCATGCGAATCATGTCTGCAGTGCTGTTGTGTTTACCATGGGCCCAGCCTATGTGGAGCATCCCAGATCCTCCTAAGTGTTTATCTGCTTTCAAGGGTGTGAACCTCTACGTAACTTCTGTTCTCTTCTCTCCAAGGCTCCTGATGGAACTCACAACCCTGTCCCTGTTGTCTCTACTTCAGACCACAGACCCCAGGTTTCTATTTACCTCCTCCACCTTCTGTTCAATGTAGCACAATTCTCCTGTTGAAGTTTGCACTGATCTCTATTGTCCAAGGGATAATTCATTCCACTACTATCCATGGGATTGTTTCTTTCAATGGTGTCCCTCTGTCTCAGCTGCAAGAACTTCAGTCACTGTAACCAGGTCTCCCATTGCCTTGACCTTGACTTGTTGCATCTGCACTCTTTGGCAAGATTTGCTTTGCTGCTTTCCATAAGCACTGTTCATGTTTAGTCTAAGCACCTTTCATGTCTTGTCCTAGACTCAGTCCCTAGGATTTGCTGTGGTTCTACTGTGTCAGGGCAGCTTGCATGACATACTGGCTTACCTCACATTTGGGCTGCAAGCTTAGCCTATTTTAGTGGGCCTGCCTCCTCTGGATGTTGCTACTAAGATATACTGTAATTGTCTATTCTTCCTTCAGGAGTTACTGGCTTTGTTCTGCTGCAATCTTGCTTTGCGTATATGGAGGTGAGCCCAGGGTCTCTGCTCTGCCACGATCTCGCCATTCTCCCATCATTCCAATTTTTGTGCCTTTAATTCTGTTACTTAGATACTTGCCAAACATGGCCTACAGCTCTTTTAGTCTGCAAGAAGATACAGTGAAAAAAATGTGTGACCTGCATTGATGATACGATGAATTTATTTACTTATTACACTGACATTCACTAAAAAAACCAAATCCTATTTTTGTCCTTGCCTTATTTCAGTCTGCATCCTTTCCCTGTATATAACTGTAATAAAATAAGACAAAACAAATTTTGATGGGCAATTTCAATGCATCCCATCTGTTCGTTCATGCTGTACAGCAGGAACCTGGGCTTACATTTCCTGTGGCTTGTAGGGCTTCCTTCCTATGTTTTGCGTGGAGAATCAAAACATAGATAGTTCACTGACTTGTGTTTCTGAAGCTGCTGTTAAATGTGCCCAGTACCCCTTCACAGTGGACTAATTCTGTAATAACCATTACTGAATAGTAATTCAGTAATAGACAGCTAGTAGTTTCCAGCATTCAAATGGAGTTGGAAGTAGATCTAGCTTTCCTAATATCCTGTTCAAAGGGGTTCTGAATGACAAAGCACCAGTGGGACAAGTCCAAGAGATAATTCACTAGGGAGAGATGAGTTTCAAACACCAGGCAGAACTATTCACTCCCATCCACACAAAAATAGGAATGATGAAAACAAGGATGAGCCAAGAGTGAGCAGGTGGGCAGACAGATCAGTGCCCAAGCTGATCATAATCCAGCAAAGAGGATTATTCTGGAGCCAGAGAGACTGAAACTATTGGTTCTTAGGATTATATAATCCTGGAAATGTTGACAACTGTCTCAGTACTTGAGAACTAAAATTAAGCAGAGGTGACACGGTCCACTCCTTACTTTCCTGATACAATTCTTTGGATCTTCTGCTTCACTAAAAAGACTAGGAAGATAATCACTTTGTTATTCATGGCTCACTGGTTCTTTCTCTAAAATGTCCTTGTATGTTTTATATTTTATCTGAATGTAAGCACAATTACTGTACATAAATAATGATTTCCTTCACCCATTGATTACTTAGTTCATGTTGATGCTAGAGATTCATTGATTTGTACAAGCCCAGCTTACCATGGAGCAGATGGGTATGTAAAGGTTTACTCAGAATCAATGTGAATTAGATTGTTGCTTCAGTAAAATGGATTATAACTTAGAGTGACTATTTTCTTAAAACTAATGTGATAGAATGCTGTCTAAGGCAATCTGTTAAGGTGGACTGACTGAAAATGTTTTTGATCTAAAAAAATCAGCATTGCAAAGGAGACATGATTTAGTGAGCACAGATATAAATATCATATGAGGGGAACATATTGTGTCTCTGGAAATGCGGCTAATGAATTTAAGCAAATGTCTGAAAAATGCTTGGCAGTAAATCTTGTAAAAAAAAAAAGATGATCATGTTCTTTTGAGCTATATAGCATTACACTGACTGCTTTTCTTCCTAGATTGTTTGCAAATATTCACTTATGCATATGTTACAGTAGTTTAATCATTGCACTACTCTGAATGCAAGAGTGCTGACTTATGTCTACAGTTAAGGAAGATCATTAACATTTATGTCCTTGTTTACTACTACTGCTTACAATGTAAAGAAAATGATAATCTGTACATGGCTCATTGGCTTTTTTATTCAAGCTTCTTTCCTCTTTCTCTCACACACACACACACACACACACATACACACATACACACACACACTAGTCTAACTATTCATGTTCCTGAGTACTAAGGGGATGGATTTTGTCCACCTCCATTTTTAGATATTGAAGTTTTGCAAAAACTGGGCAAGAGTAAAGTACCAGAAGGGATTACCAGACTAGGTTTTATTCAGGTTCACAGTGCTGTTTTGGCAAACAAGCAAAATGCATTCTAAAATTATTTGAAATTTTTAATATCTCATGGGAATTCTTATCAGATAGTTCTACTTACCATCCCATGCCCACTTTTAGAGAGACACAGATCTGCAGCAGTGTGCCTATATGTAGATAGATGTCCTACCAAAAGTCTTTTTCCATAAATGACACTACTTAATAAACTGAATATATGTTTTGATCAAGTAGTGTACTTTGTATTAGGAACCCAAAGAAACATACAATGCAGCTCCTACATTCAAGAAATTAATGATTTGGTGTGAAAGCTTGATAAACTAAGAGGTAATATACATCCTCTGCAAGCTGTTTGAATGTAATGCTCCAAAAACTAGAAGGGAGTGTGGTATTAATTCAGCCAAGCTAGATTGTGACATTTGAATTGGATAATAAAGATGAATCCTACTTTGAAAGAGTGGGATAGCAGGGTAAAGTAAAGATTGGTGAAAACAGCTAGGGCATTCCAAGTACATGAAAACAAATAATTTGGAAATACAAGTATGTAAAATAATTAAAGTGTATAATAATTAGAGTGTGTGTGCATATAAGTGAGTATGTGTGTGTGTATATATATATATATATATAATAGGCATCCTATTCAAGTTCTCTCTACATCCTCCATATTTGTTTTATATATAAATATATATATATTTATTATATATATATTTCAGACTAAAATGCATAAGGGAATATCTAATTTATTTTCTGTATACAGAAATAAGGTAAATATTTTTATTGACTAGAATGTGGTCAATACTGCTGGATATAATAAAGAATGGGCATATTTATCAATAGATGTGACAAGGTATTCATATAGAGTTTATTTACATGTGTAGTATAAGCATTTCTTTCAAGATTTGTATGTATAATCTAAATTAGGTTATAGTGCTATTTCTGGCAGTAGACAAATATTAGCACTTTGAAATGTAAATACATGTTCTGTGCTTTTCCCTTTAGCTATACCTTTATCATTCAAAGTGCAATATTTGAGTCAGATTCTCTTGGGCTTATATCCTATTTTTAGTGGTTACATATTGTATAAACATTTTAATTTTGCTGTAATAAAAGGTATGCTCTAATTCTCAAATTTTGTGTACAATACAATTTACAAAGTTCCTACCTTTCAGGATTACTTTCAGATTAAATGTAAAAATGCTTAATTTACATTCTGTCACAGATGCTACCTATTAATTATCAATATCATCATTATTATTGTTGTTTATTGATTAGAAAAATAATGGCATCCACTGAATACTTAGTTTTGGATGTGGAAAACAAGCCTTTTTTTGTTTTTTTTTGTCAACAAATACTACTTACCTTTGTGCTGGGCAAGGATTGAATTTCCCTTAAACTTGAATTTTCAGGTTTTCTATGACTTCATTGTTTAACTTCAGGCAATCCTCATTGATGTATTTGTCTCTGTTTACTTTAGGAAAACTAGCTAGATACATTTCTTAAAGTCACTCTTCCTTGATTGCCAAACTTGATTTAGTTTATTCACAGTTCTAGGTAAGAGGTGCTACCACTACCAAGTCCAGACACATAAATTAGCACTGACTTCTGAAGTGAGAATCAGTTCAGAAACTGGAATCAAGCCGTAAACAGGCAGTGAGATATTAACTGAAAAACAGTCTCAAGGACACTTAGAGAGTTTATTAGATAATCAAAGTGAGGATTCGAACCAGGGAAACATCAACAGATTTTACTCCCTAAGAACTGTTCCAATAATCTATAAGTTTGGCTTAGCTTATATAGCCAGAAGCAGTATGTCATAGGCACCAAGATGCAACTATTTTTGACAGCAGGGGACTTACGCCCTAAGTTGTCCCTACCCAAAGATACTGCTGATGTTGGCAGGAGACAGCATTTAATCGCTCCTACTCTAATGCCCTGCGGGGATACAATGACTGAACATTTTAACCATTAAATCTTTATCTGAGAAAATTGATTTATACCTTCAGATAGTAGATTTTTGCATGCATACAAGATGGAGTTTGTGAAAATGACATGTTAGTTAGCTCAGCAGAACAGAGGCAAGATCCCCAGATAATTTTGCATTATATTTACAGAGGCTATGTAAAGAATTGGGTGACTATAGAGAAAAGGGACGCCCATTTTCCCCCACAGAAACATGAGCAAGGAGGAATTGAAATAACTTTGAGAGGTTTTTACATATAAAGCATGGTGTATGTAAAAATTTCTTTCCATGCCATCAAGAAGTGAGTCTGGTTTTCTAACATCTTGAACCTGGATGGGTTTTAAACTTACTTTTGTGGTACAAGTGACAAAGAGTAAGTTCTGAACCTTGAACTAAAAAAAGACTGTGCTCCCTCTCCCTTGCAAGAAGGGCTTGTCATTTACAAACCAATTCTACCCTAGTAGAAGTCAGGAGACCGTATGGTGAAGGTTTCCTTTTCATCCTAACCTTCCAGGACAGGGTCATCATCAACTAATCAGCTCCCACCATCCTGGCAACTGTTCATAAATGCAAGAGAGAATTTGCATCAGAAAAGAGAAAAAAGTTCAATCCAGCCAATACAAACTGCTGACCTACAGATGTGTGAGCTAAATGATTGTTTATATATATTTTTTTTAAAATTATATTTATTTACATTTTTTTTTGCCCTTTGGATTTTCCTCCCACCTTCCTTGCCTCCTGCCCCCCTCACCCCCCATCACTCCATCATTTCTTTCACTTCCATTTATTAGTCAAATTTTAGTCCATTTTGCAGGTGTAACCATATTTTCCTGGGACACAGTGGCCTGTACTTAGTTTTCCAGATGTAACTTTGTTACAGGTAGTCAGTTTATACATGTTTGTATCCTTTCAGTGCCTCCTCCTTTTTATGGTTGTGTTCTCCAAACCAGTGTCTGTCACATTTTGGTTCTTCTTTGCTTTGTAGTTCAGACTCTGGTATTGAGCTGGGACAATTGGTTATTTTTTTAAGCACTAAATTTGGGATAGTTTGCTCTGTACCAGAAACTATCTGCTATACTTACAAGCAAGAGTCACTTCTAAAAATATCCTCCACAGTGGTCAACTAGTTGTTGGATGACAGCAGAGAGTCATCCTTCCCATATTCACTCATGATAGGAAAATATCGTTTCAATGATTAGTGTAAGTCAACATTAAAAGTTTTTGAAATCGTAAATGCTTTGAGATTTCATTTCTACAGTTTAAATAGCATATAAAATTTGTGATCTGCTTTTGACACACAAAATACTGCTTCTCAGCTTATATGATGAGGTTGTTGTCCACTATAAATTTTAACTTCTGACTTACTTTAGATGAGTAATTATGTCTAGACTTAAGTGCTTTCAATCTTCATGTTGTTGTGCTCTGGGATTTGCTCAAATTTCTGAATTCAGCTTTTTATTTTCTTATTTCTAGTGCTATGATGCCTAGGTTGTGTTGAAAACCCAGTAGTGTTGGAAAATCAAATGTGTGCCTCTGCCTCCAGCTCACCCCAGTTGAAATCATTACTTGTTCATCAGCCCTAAGACGGTGATGGCTTAGATTTTTCTCAAACTTTGGCTTGTCTCCAGGTTTCAAGAGAAGCACTCTAAATTATGTCTGTGGCTTTTGTTTGATCTTTTTTTTAAAGGTAAATGTCTGACCTTTTATTCTATGGATTTCTATGAGGAACCTAGTGAAAGTTCTTCCAATCACAGTTGTCTGCATCAATCCATCAGCTAATTACACAAGCTTTTCTTAAAAATGCAGTTTTATAGCAACCACTGTTCTGCATACTCTGACCCATTACAGTAATGAAAGAAAATTAAACCATACTCCAAAGTATAAAAAAAAGGGAAAAAAGGCAAAGAGCAACATGATGAAATGAAATGATTGTGTCTATAGTCTGCAATTTAAATGTGGGCAAATACTTTGTCTGTAGGGAGTTTTTATGTGAAGCTTTTTTAGAATAAATATAACAGATAAAAACTGGAGTTAAATAGAAGTGTTGAACTGACTCGTCGACCTGTGCCTTCCACATCATGTTTATGCAATTGTGTTTTTAAGTCAATGTCTTTATTCATCTGAAAATATCACCCAAGTGCTTTATTCCATCTACAAAAGAATCACACTCCAGCATTGCTCAGTGGGTTGGCATAAAAGTTTTAATCCCTTTATAGTCATCAGATGAAACTAACTAGAGGGACTAAAAAGTGAAACACTCTCAATAATTTACTTTCAATAATTATTTTTTGATGTAAAGAACATTTAAACTCCACCATCCTTGAGCTGAAAATTGCATAAGCTAAAAAATCACCAGGTTAAATATTGAACGAAACTCAGTGAAAAGTATCCTGTATTCAGCAGAGATGAGATACTTTGTCTACCTTTACAGAATTCAAATTATATCAGAATAACTATTTGTAGGCAAGCAATATTGCATTGAGATACAAAGAAATAATTCAAAACTACTAATTCTAGGAAGATAATTTCAAATTTTTTCTCATGGAGTTAAAATAGAAACTTAAGTTTCAATTAACCTCAGTTCTGGGAGCATAATAATGTAACCTTGTTAGTAAGAAGACATTTAACCTAACTTTATAAAACATTAACATATTGTTTAATATCATTTTTCCTAAGGGAAATCAGCAATATTTGATGATTATGGAGGAGTGTCCTTAGAGAATTAAGAGAGAACATATCATTTACAGGGGAATCTATCATGACTGTGAGAATAGTGTCATAATAATTAGAAGATGCAACAAATTAATATCCTTAGAAGGACTGCTTTAGGTTCAAATGAAAACAGATCTCAACCCAAATGCTGCATTTTCTAAAGATGTATTATAGAAATTAATTTTAATCCATTTTTTCTATGGTTATGTACTGTTAATGAACTCTTAATATGTTTTTATTCTTATGTATTCTGCATAAACAGATTTGCCAATCTAATGCCATTTTGTATGTAGTTCAACCTCTCTTTACATATGAGAAAGAGAATCCCATTATTCAGGATGATTTTCCAGTTCTATTGTACTGCTTTCTTCTTTTTGAATAGGTAAAAGCATTTGCTTTATTAAGGTTATATTAATCCGGGGCCGGGCACAGTGGCTTGTGCCTATAAGCTTCAGCCTATGAAGCGGCCGGGGCTAGGGATTGCGGTTCTAGTCCCGCCTGGGGCCCGTAGCAAGACCTAGTTCCAAAAAAATAGCTGGACGTGGTGGCGCACACCTGTAAACCCAGCTACTTGGGAAGCTGAGGTTGGGGATTGTTTGAGTCTGTGGTACCCCGGGCAACAAGAGCCTGTGGTTCCATGGGCAAAAATAGCAAGACCTGGTCTCAAAAAAAAAAAAAAAAAAA